>NQII01002054.1:261550-303113 GCA_002778355.1 Clitarchus hookeri
GGGGGGGGGGGGAAAGGTGGTGTGGTAGTTCGTGCTCCGTGGGTTGCCGAGATACAGGGGACCCCGTTGGCGGACTCTTAACGAAATAATTTACGCTCGTATAAATTATCGCGCGTCTCGCCTTGATTCAAGTACTCCGATAAATCCTGGGGGGCTCGCGACCTTCGCTGGTGGCCCCAATAAACTCTACCCCTCCCCCTCCCCTTCCACGAAGAGCGAAGCTACACGGGTGGTTCAGACCCTGGTCGGTGTAAGGAAGTGGCGGTGGTTGTGTGGGAGGGGGGAAGGTGCCCCCTGTGACGAGCCACCCCCTCCTCACCCGCGCACTGACCCAACTCCTCCTGAGGGATTGTTCGCTGCGGGCTCGGACAGAATTATGGTCGCGACACCGCAGCCGCCCGACAACTACTGTTAATCTTTCCGGTCCCCATTTTGTCGTAGCGGGAGCGGAGTCTCGCCTGGTGAGGGATCGGCGGCGTATCTCACGGCAGTTGGAGCGTACCCATGGTGTCGCATGTCCGGCCACGCACATTGAAAGCGACCCCCCGCCTCGCGCTATTAGCGCGGCGTGCTGTAAGGGTGACGTGGGCATGAGCGTCAAGTGCCCGGCCGCCTCTACTTGCTGAGCAGTGTAAGAGCCGCATAACTTTGAGCGGCCAACCCGGTCGTCATGTCCCTGGGAAATCTACGGAAATAGTTCAGTGCCTTCTCTTATACAACTTCTACGTGTAGACTTATTATATTTCTAGTGCGAGCAGTCTAACAATGCTGCGCGTGTGTAGTAAACACCAGTTTATTACAAATATAGGAGAAATTATTTATGATGGAACATCTAGTCAGCGAGTGAAGAGATTTTGGCAGCTCTTAAGATCGACGTCTTGAGAGCCGATGAGGGTGAAGTGAGATGAGTATGGAGCAGCGTTGGAATGAAAGGGTGGCGAAACGGGAGACCCCCGAGAAAACACGCTGACCAGTGGCATCGTCCAGCACGATTCTTAAATGCAAAAATCCGGAGTAAACCGGCCGGGAATTGAACCCGGTTTGCCTTGGTGGGAGGCCACCGTGGCCCCTAGAACATTGAGTGTCTGAATAATGTGTAACGGAACAAAAACTTCACAACACCCTTATATCACCATCATCTAATTATTTTACTGTTACTACCCTTATTTCGACTTAATCTCCATGAGGGTGTAGGATACTTTTGGGATTTAAAATATGTATTATCAACCCGCATGTCTCAATTAACTACACACATTATTCAATCACTCAGTGTTCCATTTCCAGTAATTCTAATAAAGTAACTAGTACTTAATGTCCAACTTCAAAGAAATGTACAGCTCTTAGGATTAACTTTAAAGCGTAGGTTTTTAAATGTTATATATATATATATATATATATATATATATATATAACATCCACATCTTATATATCGCGCACAATCAACGCACCTCAGTGGCGTTGATTAGCTTTATTGGGGTCTCAAATCAGTCGTGATAAGATTTTATTGGAGTAATTAAGACATGCGCCATTTTTTTTGTGGTAACGTTAAAAATTAGATTGAGTTTTTGTATTAGAAAAACTAGAGATCCAGATAATTTTTAATGTGCTTTCACGATGTTTTTTTAATTGCAATTACACATTTTGTGGTACTTAATACACATAAAACACAGACACCCTTATAAACCCGAATGTGTTACAAAATTGTGATATGGCCGCTTGAACTGTTTGTGGTAGTTACAAGTTTGCATGTGCATTTCGTTTTTTTTTTTGTGAAGTTTCATCTCACCGCCCTGTCTATATTTTCGTCATACGCAGACAGCCATGTAACCACATCCCAGCGAGAACGTGAAGAGATCAACTTGGTACCAAAGTAGCACCCATTCTGTTTCATTCCGAAGATAATTACAGGGCAGGGTAGGGCAGAATAAATAGTAGAATTTCAACAAGGCAGAAGAACGCGAGTGGTAGTGGAATTAATTGATACCAGGATCAGTGCAGAGGGTAAGGCATGTCGTTTACACTTCACAAGTTGCGGACGTGAAACGGTATGTCGGGAAAAACCAGGTAAAAGTGCCAGTGTGCGATCATGCGTGGGAGATGGCGGTTATATAGTCAATTCATGGTTATTTCCAACTTTTATGAAACCCTGCTTAAGTTATACTTTCAGGATATTACTCCGCCTCGTGCGAACAAGACTTAGCCGCATCTTGAAAACTACACGAAAGGGACAACGCACCGCATTCGTGCGCACTCAGTGTAATAATGTGTTACATAAGAACTATTTCCACTAGGCGATGCCAACACGCCTACTTTCCCCCTGTTTTTATTCATATTAATTACAAATGAAATGTTACAATTTATGAAGAAAAAAAAATTTGTTAAATTATAATTTAACCAAAAGTAAGGTAATTTTGTGTTAACATGAGTTTAAAATGTTTGTGACACGTGCATATTAAGGAAACAACCAAACATTGCATACATGTGGAGATTTTTCAAAGGTTTGGTTCAAAAACTGTGAAGAAACCGCGAATAGACTATAGCAGGTGTGCAGACGATGTGCCATTCAGTAAGCATGACTCCGTCACCATTACAACACAGCGCATTCGCAGTGGGAGCTTATTTATAACATCACAAGTTTCCAACCACAGTCCGGAGGATGCTTCGTCAGGGGCCGTGGTGGTGGTCTGACCACTCGCATCTCCCACCAAGACGAGCCGGCTTCGAATCCCGGCAGGGTCGCTCCCGGATTCTCCAAGCGGGAATCGTGCCGGACGACACCGCTGGGCGGCGGGTTTTCTCGGGGATATCCAGCATTCCCCCCTCCTCCACGTTCCAGCGCTGCTCCGCACTCATCTCGCTCCACCCTCGTAAGTTCTCAAGACCCTGATGTTAGGTGCCGCCCATCCTCTCCACATTCTCCACGTCGGCCGGCAACGTCATGACAAGGTGTCTGATCATCGCAAAATCGTTATAGGCTGTTCATGGTAAAGTGAGCACTTTTGAGGCACTAGTTACTTTTTTCTTTCAGCCATTTTTTAAATACTTTAACCACCTTTTTAAATAAATGTTGCCATGTAGGTAATTAACACAGTGTGTATATTCCGCCGCACTCGAAACTTAACGTTTAAGGCTGAAATAAAATATATTTATTGACTGTTATTCCAAATGAGAGGGCTTTCAAAAGTGCTCACTTTCCCCNGTTTAAGGCTGAAATAAAATATATTTATTGACTGTTATTCCAAATGAGAGGGCTTTCAAAAGTGCTCACTTTCCCCTAAACAGCCTATATATGGATTAAACCGTTCCGCAGTAACGGCTCACGCGTCAACACAAAAATACTGGTCGTCTGTGCACACAGTAAAACATTTCTGTACTTTTTAAAAGCAATTCTTTGGAAACGAGTTGCCAAAGATTTCCTAGTAGTTCCACCTCTGAAATATATCGTAAATTTTCATCATATTATTTTGGGAATCATACAAAACTGTTTATGTCGCTAAATATGTATAATAAAACTTGACGTCTACGACATTTGCTAGTTAAAATTCAACATTAGTTTTTCACATACTACACGAAGGATTTTGAAATTTGCTCTAATAAATTTGTTGTGTTACGAAAATATCTTTGGAAACTAGTTTTCAAAGAATTCCTTGTACAAATACAGAAATTATTTACTTTACAGACAGTGTGTGCTGCGCGGGTTTATCCGCCGCCGCTTGGGAGAATGTGTTGCCCGTGATTGTGGACACCAGCCTTACATGTTTCCTGGTTCCTTAGTAAATATTTTAGTGAATCCTTCTCCAATCCTTCTGTTGACGAGAGGTTGAACAATACCTATCTATGAAAACTAGGAATCCGCAGAACACCTTTGTGAACCTTGCTATAGGCAATTCACGGNGTTTAAGGCTGAAATAAAATATATTTATTGACTGTTATTCCAAATGAGAGGGCTTTCAAAAGTGCTCACTTTCCCGTAATCAGCCTATATATGGATTAAACCGTTCCGCAGTAACGGCTCACGCGTCAACACAAAAATACTGGTCGTCTGTGCACACAGTAAAACATTTCTGTACTTTTTAAAAGCAATTCTTTGGAAACGAGTTGCCAAAGATTTCCTAGTAGTTCTACCTCTGAAATATATCGTAAATTTTCAACATATTATTTTGGGAATCATACAAAACTGTTTATGTCGCTAAATATTTATAATAAAACTTGACGTCTACGACATTTGCTAGTTAAAATTCAACATTAGTTTTTCACATACTACACAAAGGATTTTGAAATTTGCTCTAATAAATTTGTTGTGTTACGAAAATATCTTTGGAAACTAGTTTTCAAAGAATTCCTTGTACAAATACAGAAATTATTTACTGTACAGACAGTGTGTGCTGCGCGGGTTTATCCGCCGCCGCTTGGGAGAATGTGTTGCCCGTGATTGTGGACACCAGCCTTACATGTTTCCTGGTTCCTTAGTAAATATTTTAGTGAATCCTTCTCCAATCCTTCTGTTGACGAGGGGTTGAACAATACCTATCTATGAAAACTAGGAATCCGCAGAACACCTTTGTGAACCTTGCTATAGGCAATTCACGGNGGTTGAACAATACCTATCTATGAAAACTAGGAATCCGCAGAACACCTTTGTGAACCTTGCTATAGGCAATTCACGGTTACTTCACGCTTTCCTGAAGCCCTGCTGAAGTTCTACTTTTGGTTACCGATTACGTATTCTTCCCTACATGTAAACATAAACACTGCCATGTAACTTCTACGTGTCAACTGAAATGCTTCTTTGTTTGCTGTTTTCAGCTGTTCAAAGAATTCTAAAATATTTCAGAATCCAGAACGAATTAATGTTTATAATTTAAGCCTATAACCATATTTAGGTCAGCTTTATTACTTTTAATAATTTAGTTATGGTATTTCTTATGGTTATTATGTTACATATTGTTAAAATATTTGTGTTATTCGTGATACAGTACATTGCACATATATTTTGCCTCGACTGTGTTTAACCCTGTTACAAGTGTGGAAGAACCTTTTGCTAATGTTGTGTGCTGGGTTATTTTGTTAAAAGAACAACCCTAGTTGAAATTAATATTAAAACAGGGGAGCAACCTGTTAAACGAAAAGACAGTAGGTTCAAGAACGCAATTCGTTCCACTTACTTTTTGTACGAAGCAGCGACTAACGATAGTGGCGAACATGCACGCGAAAAGGCCTACCGTAACTTTTATTTTGGGTCGTATTGCTTTGCATATTTATATTTTACTAAGTTCATTAAATTAATTATTTATAATTTTCTGGTTGGGCTTTAGCATTTTGTTTGGATTATGGGGAACATTCAAATCACAGAAAAGTAAGCACGTTACACAATTGTGTTTCAAACACGTACGGTAAAGTCACAAAGTTGTGCTACATAAACGCACGTAACTAATAATTAATTTAGTCACCGAAACATTTTACAGTTAAAACGTATAAGTTTCGCACGTCTTTGCAATCCCATACACACTGGTCCAGCGCATCGGCCTCAACGGAGACACATTGCAACTGGCACACGTTACAGTATATTTATTCCTGCCTTGGAAACACGAATTTATCACAATATCGTTACTTGCCTGGTAGGTTTAAAAAACACAACGTGTGCCAACTTGATGTGGTAGTTTTAAGTATTTTTCGCAGTAAAAACCATTAACACTTCGTTCAGCAAAAAGCAACACGTAATATAATGTCACCACTTCTGCCAACATCCGATTTGTAACAATCGGGACGTCACATCTAAAAAATATAAAAAGTGTAAAAAATTTAAATCTCGTTTTAGTTATAAATCACGAATTCAAACATAATTATTTTTGCTGTAATAGGTATATGAAATATGCTAAAATTGTAAACATGTATCATGTTCCGGCTCCTTCTAACGCTGCGAAACTTAGAGAGAGAGAGAGAGAGAGAGAGAGAGAGATAGAAAAAGCGACAAGATCCGCTCCACCTAGTCAATTTTCTTCTTCGGAAGGAAAAAAACATCACGTTACTAGGGTTTAAGCACCGCATTTTGTTCTGATATTTTAACATTAACAATTTCCTTGCTGCCTGTCACTCCTACTTATCCATAACTCATAATCTTGCAATAAGATGCAAAATAAAAGTAACATTTTGATTGATGTCAATATTTTTTTATGATATAAATGGGTAAGATAAAATAAACACTTGCGAAAAACGAGGCAGGTTATTTAAGACTAATATATTAACCGTATAACGTAAATTTTTTTTTTTTTTTCTATACTGTACTCATTTCACGCAGTCGTCAACTTCCACTTCCACAATACGCCTATTTCAGATCTCAAGGCTCAGCTTCACCGCTTTTGCAGAAATTCCTGGTTTTCGCACCCTAATTTCAGATTCGTAATCATTACTGACAATGTAAACTTTTAGAAAAATTACATTTTACGAGCCGTTTAATATTTTTTGTGCGTAATTTTAATTATGTGTTATCTGCTTGTTGTAAAAGTCAGGAACATATTTATATCTTATCACCAAGTTCCTGCCTTGTTGCAATCAGGAAATAACACACAGTGAAAATGAGAAACAAAAGTATTAAACAAATAGTATATTGTAGATTTTCTATAATCAGACATTTACAAAAACACATCTGAAACTGAAATTATGACAAGAAAAGAAGAATTTCTGCATACTACGTAAAGCCGAGCCTTAAATGAGGGCAACGCGCCGATCTCCCCATATTAAAATTCGCGCCTCTATGTAAACATCTGTAAATCCAAAAGTGTTAATGCACACTGAGGGAAAAAATTTGTTCCAACCAACAAAATATAAGTTTGTATAGGGCCAAAATAATATTTATTTGTAGTAACAAAATATTTTTTGAGTGAAAAAAACTTGAAATGCAAGAAAATTACCTTTGTTTATCCAACAAAATTAATGCTTGAATAAACTACTTCTGTGTTGGTCAGACGAAATTAAGACACTCAACGAAATATTTTGTTCAATCAACTGTATTTATTTGTTTGGCTACTCATTGATGCCTTCTGTTATGCTTGACATATATTATGCTTGTGACTATGGGATGTTTATACTTTTACGAGGGAAGAACTGGCGTTATATAATTATTATCAGATACAAAAAATATAATATATTGGCGAGGGAGATCCTAATAAATTACAATATATGACTTAACATGAACGATATCGTCGCCGTAGGCTGAGTGTTGAGTCGNCGAGGGAGATCCTAATAAATTACAATATATGACTTAACATGAACGATATCGTCGCCGTAGGCTGAGTGTTGAGTCTGTAAGCGACGAGCGGCACGCCAAGCTGCATCTTGATGGCTTCATCTCGGCGTGGGTCCACAGACAGACAGACTGACAGACCCCGTACTAAGTGTTGCCAAGTATTACATAGTTTCTGTTAGCGTAATTGTCNCCGTACTAAGTGTTGCCAAGTATTACATAGTTTCTGTTAGCGTAATTGTCCCAGATACCGAGACGCCGGGAGAGGAGCTCCGCTGGCTATTCGCTGATATGTTTACTAAACTATTATTGCTGTGATGTGTTTTGGGTTCTTCGCCTGGCCCTGATACCCATGCATCGCTGCAGTTTGCTAGGCTTATCCACCTTTACCGAGTCATATCACTTCGTTAAAAGATACAGCTCAAGTGTTTGTTTGCATTTTTTGTGACAATTAGGATAGTAACAATGTTTCTTAGTGCGTTTATTAGTGTTTAACAATGGTATAAACATCCTAGTATAAGGATTCCAACAGGAAACTAAAAAGTCAAGCTGTAAAACTTTCAATATTTATTTGGGCANGTTTAACAATGGTATAAACATCCTAGTATAAGGATTCCAACAGGAAACTAAAAAGTCAAGCTGTAAAACTTTCAATATTTATTTGGGCACGTTGCCCAGTTAAAATGGCGTGTAGGGACTGCACCCTCCGAGTGACGGTCTTTCCAGCTGAGACCCGTAGGTGACCGTCATCCCCGAGCATGACAGAAGTGAAGCCCTAGAATGGAGCGGCGCTGGAATTCAAGGGCGAGGGAAGCGGGAGTACCCCGAGACAAACCCGCCGGCAAGCGGCATCGTCCAGCGCGATTTCCACATGCGAGGATCTGGAGGTGAACCCGCCGGGGATCGAGCCCGGATCGCCGTGGTGGGAGGCGAGCGCCCTGGCCACTACGCCACCGCTGCCCNACCCGCCGGGGATCGAGCCCGGATCGCCGTGGTGGGAGGCGAGCGCCCTGGCCACTACGCCACCGCTGCCCCACGTTGTTCAGTATTTCAATGTGTGCGTTTAAAAACATTCCAATTTCACCAGTAGTCGCGGTAGCTGAGGTTTCTAAGACGCAATACTCGGATGCAGACGATATTTCTGTTGGGCTTCTAAATTCCTTATATTAATAAAAAGTGTATGTAAAGTAAAACCAATCTTCAGTTGCACCAACCAAATAATCAATTCGGTTCCGCCAAACAAACTTTGCTTGATTCAACAATACGTACCTTTCTCTTAGTGCAGACTCTGGAAGACAAAAAAAATCACATCAATAAGCAGCTAACTACTAAAAGTGACTACATTTTTTAACGCCTTATTTAAAGTGTGGCGTTCAAAATTCGTCTCAATTAATGTGTTTTCTTCCCTCCTCCCTTTTTATTCACGTTTCATAAACTTAGAAGTAAACGATTGAGTGTTATTCATTGGCAGTCCTTAAAATCTCAGGTATTTTGCGCCAACGGAATGACTTCATAGACAAAAGACGAGCTAAACTGTACCCAACGCTGGCTGAAGAACTGCCAAAAGAACTGTGACATCCACACGTTCTGATCAACGATGTACCGTATTCGTTCGGTTTGACCACAAGCTCAAGATTTTACGAGACAAAACATATTGTGTAAGTTGATTGTAGGTTGATTGCGTATCTTCGTATTTTTTAAATTAAATTTTTGAAAAATCGCCCTATTTATGACGTGTTTGGTTTTTCCTAAAAATGTTATGTGTCGTAAGTGTTTTATACTTCTGTTAACAGAAATGTATATCATTTTTGGTTAAATTGAAATCATACTTGTATTTTATCTCTGTTTCGTAATACGTCATTAACAATTCATTTAATTTAAAACATTAGGAAAATAGGTTTGTTTTGGTAATGCCTGCTAAGAAATAGTTCTCATGCAAAAAATTACTAAACTGGATGCCCGCAAGTGCGGTGCGTTGTCCCTTTGGTGAAGTTTTATATACAAAGCTAAGTTTTGTTTGCACAAGGCGGAGGAATAGCCTGAAAGTATATCTTAAGCAGGGCCTCAGAAAAGTTGGACGTAACCGTATTTGCGTTACAATTTTGTCGGAGCGAAGAGGTTTGGGCAGCTCTTAACATTGGGATCGTGAAAGCCGATGAGGGTGAAGCGAGGTGAGTATGGAGCAGCGCTGGAAAGCAAGGGCGGCGGGAACGGGAGATCCCCGAGAAAACCCGCCGACCAGTGGCGTCGTCCGGCACGATTCTCACGTGCGAAAATCCGGGGGCGACGCAGCCAGGAATCGAGTCCTATTCGTCTTAGTGGGATGCGAAAGCTTTTGTTGCTGCAACGCTGGGGTCTCACATTTCTGAAAGGTAGTGCGCTTGGGTATCAGAACATTTATTTAACAATCGTTTTTTCTAGCCTTTGTCGGAGCCACTTGGTTTTTGACAGTTCTGTTCGAAGGAAAAGCAGTTCGATGGTGGGACTCAGAGATATTTACGGCGCACCTGGCATGCGCACTCTACCTCATAATCTCCTTTGGGCTTAAATCAGGTAGATATGGAGCAGCTACGGAATTCGGTGACAGAGGAAGTACTGAGAAAAACCACCCCACCACTCAACGGTAACGTCGGCCACGCTTCATACATTCGAAATCCAGGGCTATCCAATCGGGAATTGAATCATGTTGACCACGGTGGGAGGCAAGCGGTCTGACCACTACACCAAAGAAAAAATTTGCGAAAGCCTAAAAATAGCATAATTGCGTTTCTAACGATTTTTATAGACTAACATGTCTGTCTGGGCACGGACGACGAGAATGGACTGTTCATTACGACGATGTTAAAACGATCGCGCCCAATGAAACAACACGCGTCGACGCCGCATTGCGCACAACTAACTCATTGTTGTTCATTTGTCTGTTTAGTCGCTGTGACGGATATAATGGTATCCACTAAAGACTGGGTGGGAAGAACAAAATTTAAAGTTTGTCAACAATTTACACCACACAAAATACACATGTCTAAATATCCCTCCCACATTGAGGTGAGCACAGTTCAAACTAATTAACTGGTAGTAGACACAACTTGACTGCAGGACGAGTCAGATCTCCCTGTTGAGTTAGGACCTGGGCAACCCACACAATGACATCTGACCCAGGTAGTGTCTTGGTGATGCGCCGCAGTCGCCAACAGAGAGAGGGAAGGTTGGTATCCTTGATGAATACCAATTCACCCATTTTCAGTGTGTCATTGTTCTTGATCCATTTGTACCTGGATTGAAGCGGTATTCAGTATGCCAGCTTTTCCAGAAAGACTGGTGCATTTGTTGAATTAGTAACCACCTGTTCAATCTGTTTGTAGGTTCCTTGGTGAAGTCCTGTTCTGGTAACACTTGAAGAGGACTAAGGCACAAAAAATTACTTGGAGTTAGGCCAGGTGAGTCATTTGGGTCACTGGAAAGAGCACAAAGTGGTCTAGAGTTAAGCGTGGTTTTAAGTTGTGTCAACACAATATGACACACCGCTTTGCTCAACAGAGACTTAGCAGATTTGATGCCTGCCTCCCTCAATCCTCCAAAGTGCGGGGCTGATGGTGGGTTGAAATGCCAAGTTATGTTGTATCCAGCCAGCATGTCAGCCAATAACTCTTGCAGCTTTGACAAGCAAGGATTAGCCCCTACAAAGTTTATACCACACTCACTTGCAAATGAGTACACTGTCCACAAGATTTCAGACGACAAATCAGATGAAAGTCCTACATGCACTGCCTTTGTGGCAAAACAAACAAAAAGACAAATGTATGCCTGCAATACACGAGGTATTCTTGTTCGCCTCATAGTAATTGGGGTTGGCCCAGCATAATCAACACCAGAGGTGAGAAAGATCTTGTTGGACGAGCACGAAAGCAACGAATACACTTACTAAGAAGTCCTCGAATCACATTTTGTGCACTTGGTAACCAAAATTCACGTTGCAGTAATGACTGAATTGTACTGGGAGCAGGATGAAGGAAATCTTTCATGGATCAGACCAATTAAAATTTCTGCAAGGCGAATGCAATTTGCGAGGATAATTGGATGTTTCACGTCAACAAAGGGAGGTAATTTTCCTATGACAAGTGAGCAGAGTTGCTAGTCACCCAATCTTCACATTTCATCTTCATATGCCTGATTCTGTGTGGCACTGATAAGAAGCAGTAATGCATGTTGCATTTCATCAGGCAAGACTGGGCTGTAAACTAAGTTTATCCTCGGATGAACATTTTTTGGAACTTGAACAAAAATAGCAACAATTTGTTTAACATTTTCTAACTTGGATAATCTTTCAAGTAATTCCATAAGGCACAACTTTTCAAGATTGATGACAGGACAGCAGTTCTGCATCATTATCAGGTCTGTTAATGGCATGATTGCTTTGCGGCCATTCCCTCTTTGGTTTATGCAACCACGATAGTCCAAACTACCAAAGTGATTGGTCTGCTAGCTGTCCATGTGTAAGACCTTGGGACACATAGTCAGCAGGACTATCTTTATTTACCACATGATGCCACCAGTCCACTGAGGTGCATTCTTGTATCTGAGTCACCCGATTTGTGACAAATGACTTTCAAACATGAGGGGAAGTCTGTACCCAGGAGAGTGCGACTGACGAATCAGAACATGCATATATGCTGTCTAACTTGAATACAGGTGTTGGGTGTCGAGCAACAAATGTAAACATATAGAAGGAAAAGCAGCAGCACACAGCTCCAACCTAGGAAGATTAACTTCCTTCAATGGAGCTGCTATAGTTTTGGCCAAAAGTAAATGAGTGGTGTTCGTGCCAGAGTTAGATGACGCTCGAAGGTATCAAACAGCAGCATAGCCTTTCTCCGAATTGTCAACGAATCCATACAATTCAAAAGTGGCATCTGAGAGGTTGAGGGGTATGCAAAGCTGAATAGAATAGAAATGGCTAAACAGCGAGGAAACATTATTTGGAACATGGTTCATTTGACAAAATATATCAGGCTGTTCTGGGGAATCCCATTCTAATTGAGGAAGCCAGAGCAACTGAATAAGATGTTATTAAAATAATATCAATGACGCAATCCATTCCAATGGGTTAAATATTCTGGCATTATCTGATAAAATACCTCATTTTGTGTACACTGGAAAATTGGGTTGCAAGTTATATGAGTAGGTGTCACCGTTGGGTCTCTGGCGATAGCCTAGTACCTTAATGCAGGAGTCTTCACTAAAGATATACGTTTCCCAGATGAAAAAAACATCTTGCAGTGGTAAATCATAAACCAAAGCTGGAATAACTTGCAAATTATTGAAGCTGAAGACAATTGCGGTCCAGCAGTTGCTGAAGGTCTTGTCTGAGCTTGAGGGGAACGACTATGTCATTAAAATCAATACAACATCAACATACGTGCTAGTTAGAAGTAATTAAGAAACATCTGAAGTGTCGGTCATCTCATCTTGCACCAGCTGTCTCAATGTTTGAATTTCTATGTACGGAGCTGAGCAGACCCCATAAGTGTCAGTGTTAGGTAGATAACTGGGTGCTCCTCGGAGTCTCTCCAAAATATTAGTTGATAATCACGATGCTCGGGACGTACCATGATCTGCCTATATGTTTGCTTATTATTTGTAGTGAAATCAATGTGTGGAATTCTGAAATTAAGCAAAACAGTAACAATGTCTGATTGCAACTTTAGACCAGTTAAAGGATATCATTAAAAGACACATACTCACATCTGGTTTTGATGCAGCATCAAACACTATTCGTAGCTCTGTGGTAGTGTGTCTGGTCGTTGCATGCAGTAATATAGAACATAGTAAGCATAACAGTTCCCAGGTCACATTATTTTACACTGCTCATGTGTCTGGCAGCCAGGTAGTCTGGCATGAATGCAACATAATCTGCCTTTGCCTTGGGTTGTTTTCTTAGCCGGTGTTCTAAAGAGTGAAAGAGGTGCAGTGCATAAGAGGCTGAATCTCCCAATATTGGCTATGGAGATTCAAATGGTAGGGTTCAATGAATATCTTTTCGCATAATAAATCTGCTGTTGCTGGTGGTAATGTGACCGTAGGCAGATATTTAATTTTCCAAAAATGTTGACAACTACCAAAGCTGTGGTTTGGACGAAGGTGTTGACACTGTTGTCTAAAGGTCCAATTTACTAATGAATCAACACATGAATTGACACACGAGCTCTCGAGACAACTCCCTCCCTTTCATACGTATGCTCCGTATTGTTCGCGTCGTGGGGGGGGGGGTCATACTCTTCGCACTTGCTGGGTGATTCCAAATATCCATTGCACTCGCGGGATAACTACTCAGGGTCCTTCACACTCGCGGGATGACTGTACTTATCTGGCTTAGTTGGTCCTGCAGTTGAGGTCTGGTGAGCTGGAACTGGCAGGACTCTGCGTCTGATGGCGGCTGGCTGCCGCGGTCGTTTCTCCCGGAATCACTCCGCTGCCTCGGAGTCTCGTCGGCCGTCTGCCCGGGTTTTCTCGGATGCTTCCCGCCGTACGTCCCGTTTGTCGGCCTCTGTGATTGGTCTGTTGCACGCGGCTGGCTTCTTCTTGAGCGGACGCCCTCCGTTAGGGCTCGTCCCTCGCTCCCGTTCTCGATGTAGGGCAGGAACGGACTGTTCCCTGCCCCACCACGTCCCGGCGAAGGATCCACACAGGTGTGGGTGGATCCCCACCTGCCCTTCGAGGCACAGGCTGCACTGGACACTCCCACTAGCTCGACGTGGCCTTCTCGGTGAAGTTCACCACTCGACTCTCCCCTCCTCGGTGCGTTGCAACTGACTGGAACTGACTGGCTTCTGCGGTAAACTGGCTGGTTAACTCGCGTCCGGATCTGGCTGACCCCTTTTCTGTCGTGACTGCCTATCTGCGCATCCCGGGGTGGCAGTACCGAACTTCCGTGCCACTTGCTGCTCGTTACTTCGGCTGATTGATTCGTTGACGTCTCTCTCAACTGACTGCTCGCGTCGAACTCCCGTCGTCCGGCTCCGAAAACCGGACGTCTCGCGGAAGGACCTCCAACCAACTGCTCCGTTTCCCTGTTCGTGCCTGACTGCCTCCGACTGACTGCCTCCGACTGACTCGTTCCTTCCTTTCTCTCCTCGTTTTGTAGCCCGCCATCACCATATTCAAACTGCCTCGTCTCTGCACGTGGTCCTGGGAGCTTGTTGGGTCTCCCTGAGTAATAAAACACGTGTGTCCGGCCTTCTGGCGCACGTGGTCCGGCGTTGTCCCTATCTATTCTGGTATGGGCTCTTCATTGTCTCGTTCTGCACGTGCTACTTGGTGTGTGGCCTTTGGTTCAGTGCGCGCACGGTGTCTTTCCCTTGTCCCGGGATATGGCCTCTATTCTTCCCGTTCGCCCGCTAAAAGCTCTCCTGGTTTATTGTGGCGAAGCCCGGGGCAGGCGCAGCTGGTGGTGGGATCTCGGTGTCCCTTGGGCAGCTGCAAAATGCGGCTGTGGCCGCGCCCTGGTGCTTTCCGTTGTCTCCGGATGCCGTCTGCACGTGCAGGCTTATTGCGGGCTTCCCTGCGAGCTTCCCCGAGCGTGTGTTCTGACGGCAAAAAATATAGGGACGCGGGAAGCGTCAATGTTTTAACATTTCGTCCAAGGTGGGCTGCTGTACAGTTGAGATGAAGGACGAGATAAATGGCTGCAAATCTGTGTTCATCTGGAAATGTCCCATTAGCGTCCAACCCAACAATGTATCAATATCAGTTGGCGTTCCTAGGGGGGCAGTAACTTTCTTCCCTGTCAGAATCTGAAGGAAATATTTCTGCACCCAGCAAAATGTCAGTGTCTCCTAGTGTGGCAAAGGTGGGATCGGTCAGTTGCAGCAGTTTAATGTGTTTCCAAACATCTGGCTTAATAAATTTTAAAGGAACATGTGAGGTAATTTGTTGCAAAACAAAGGCCACAATGGGCAAACTTGGCTCCTTCCTTCGGCTTAATGATATGATACGCGAGGCAACACCTTTAGCACTGGTAAGTGGGGCATGGGCAAGTCCATGAAGTGGAATTGCTAGTTTTTGATGATTCATACCTAATATAGATAGGCATAATTCAGTAATACAATTGACTTGGCTGCCAGAGTCGAATAAAATTCTTACAGGCTGGCAGTTTCCACAAACATCCTGAACACAAGTAGCAGCTGTGGATAACACCAAAGCATATGACTGCAAATCTTTGGAACACTAAGGGTGTCGTCCTCATTTGCAGGTGTATCAACAGGCACTTCATCCTTTGCTGACTGTGCTACTGTGGTAGTAAGTTTATCTGATGGGAAATGCAGCATCGTGTTATGACGAGGATTAGAAAATTGACAAGATTTAGCCGATTGGCAACTCTTGACTTGGTGAGTGGCTTGAAGGCATTTTATACATAACCGTTTGTCCTTTGCCATTGAAAAACGTGCCTGATAGTCCTTTTCCACAAATTTAGGTCATCGGTGGATAGCATGAGCATCCTTACTAAGACAAAATTTTTCTGGAAGGGACTTAACAAAGAAACTTCCTGATAAATTACGATGCTGCTCAAGCACCTTGCGGTTGTTAGTTGATTTAGACTGGGTTATAGTTCTGAAATGCAGTGACCATGACTTCGCTCGGCATGCAGTGTTTCTCAAGAGAATTATTAAAGACACTCAACTTAGGCATGTCAAGTTCATGAACCACTAGTTCCTTATGACAGCTAATCCTGGTAGTGGGTTGTTAGAGATGTGTTTCTATCGTCGTTCGCATAATAATCCTGGTGTTGCTCTAAATTATATTAACCAAATTGATGTTCGTGATATTATATGTTGGAAGATTTTTGCTCTTCACGAGTCTGTAATAAATCAAACTGCTATTGTATCTGTTGCTAAAGCTCCTGTATTGTTTTCACGTTAAAAAGTTAATATTGAGTTAGGTGATGAAATTTGGTTGTTTCGTAAATTACTTGGTACTACCGGTGACATGTATATACTTGGTCATGCACAACTTGTTTATTCTACTTAAACAATGTCCAAACAATGTCTAACGCTCGGGCTGTAGTAAATATCGGCAAGTTTCTTGAGCTCAGGTGTCACTGTCGTCTGTGAACTCGGATACTGATTAGTCACTGGCTGATTTCTGCTGCCGTTAGAAGTCATGACTGGGTACGCGGTTTGTCGCGTGTTCGTTATTGGGTCACAGTCTTCCGCGGGGCCTAAGCTCGAGATGGTGTGAGTGCACAGCTCGTATACGAGACGTCTCGCGCAGTCCGCAACGCATGCGAGACGTTTGCAGTAAGCTCGAACACCCCGCTGCTCACATGCGTCTTCCTCGTACGATGGGAGCGTGAAATTTTTTTTTATTGCCATATTGCAACACGTGAAACTAGCTGGGAAGATTTTCTTGTCCACAGCAGCCAATCACAGGTCGCCTTCAAAATGTCTGCTAGTGGTTGTTTCCGTTTTCACCCGGGCTCAGTTTTAAAACGCAGTGGTTGATACGAATAAATTAAAAATCAGCAGAAGTTTATTCTTTCGGAAATTCGTGGAAATTTGTTATAACTTTATTCTGTTTCGTGAATATATTTTACATAACGAAAATGTTTATTGCTGTAATAACTATAAAATATAATTGTATGAAATCGTTTGAAATTTAAACAACCTATTGTAATTAATTTGATCAAAAATTATTAGTATTTTTTAAAAAAGATGTGTGTTAGTTATAAAATTTAGCAGCAGCTTGATCCCGTAATGTTAAATTATGCATATTTCTGTACAGTAGAAGTTTAAGTTGTATTCTATTACAAATCATTTTTTTTTTCACATAGCTTTCATTTGGGCAACAAATATTAAGTAGTTGCCGAGTATCATAGCATATGTTACAGCTAGGGTTGAAATTTTGATAAGAACTGCGAATATATTTCCAGACAACAGGAAAGTTACCCAAGGCAATATGTGCCGTAAGTCCATAGATTAATTATTTTATTTGTTATTTAAACTAAAATCTTTTTATATTGTAATTTTGCGATAAAATTATAACAATTTTAACAAAACAGCATGCAACAAAGTATATAAGAAAATGTTGGGTCCGCAGCGTTTCGAATCCGTCAACCATACAAAAAAATACACCTGCTGTAACATTGCTGGAAGAGCGGATCAAAAACTTTTATTTACACTAATGCAACTGGAATTTTAAATTTACGTGTAAATGATTAATTGTGTTTTTAGTGATTTTCACTGTAATTTCGCTTCAGTTTAAGCATACTATTAAAGTACCTTTTTTAATTATAAGTTATAAACCTGCATCTNGTAAAATGATTAATTGTGTTTTTAGTGCTTTTCACTGTAATTTCGCTTCAGTTTAAGCATACTATTAAAGTACCTTTTTTAATTATAAGTTATAAACCTGCATCTTTCCGTTAAAGTGCTAATTCAGTATCCGCCATGTTGTTTGTTTTAACGAACTTCTCGTATACGAACAGCCTTTTCGCACGGTTCATACCCAAGAGAATGCCCTCGCATGGTCTAGACGCATGATTTCCTCAAATTAACAGCAATAACTTTCCGTTTAAGGTGTTGTTGCATAATGGTTATTTTTCAGAGTGGTGGGAACTTCGTAATTCCTTATAATAACTTGGTAGCCAAGCATACGAGGAGAGTTTTCTATTGGTCCGCGGCACAAGCATCAACGAATATAGCAGCCAATAGCATCGTCCATGAAAAGGCGTTGACTGCGCTGGTGCTAACTTCTGATGCTGCAGACGACGGAAACGAAACTCACGTATTCTGCAACATTCACGCGAACGAGTACACGCGCCANTAGCACAAGCATCAACCTACTATAAAAATGTTGGTGCTTACGTAGCAGCCAATAGCATCGTCCATGAAAAGGCGATGACTGCGCTGGTGCTAACTTCTGATGCTGCAGACGACGGAAACGAAACTCACGTATTCTGCAACATTCACGCGAACGAGTACACGCGCCATTTGATTTTAATATGCTCGTCTTCCACATTTTTACGTCACTGGTGACGATTAGTGGCTAAATACACGGCTGTGTTATTTTTTACATGAAGATGAAGTTAAAGTGGCTAAATACAAGGATGTACTATTTTTTACACGAGGATAAAGTAGACACAGTTAGGTAAAAATTATAAATTTCTAAAAGGCTTAAAAAAAACAGTTAACCACAGCGTAGAAGCAGCTTCTTGTTGAATCGAAATTATTTTCAATGAACCTGCATATTGGCTTTTCACGGTTAACTAAGCACTTTAGAAATCAATTTTTGAAAAATGCCACTGCCCCTACCTTCATATATATATTTTTTTTTTTCTACGGGCACAATGTTTGGTATGCGCCCAGTAAAGTTGGTAAACGACGAAGGGAACGTAGTTTCATACGTTAACGTTGATTTAGAAGTGTTAGGTAGACATTTGTAAATTCAGAAATTATTTATTTGGTTTTCTGTTTTTTAAACGCGTATAAATGCAGTTCCACTTGGTGGACGCATTTATAAAGCTGTGAGGCCCACGGCAAGGTTTATTTCACATATGGCGGAAGAATACACAATGTGCGTGCAAGTAGACNACAGTTAACCACAGCGTAGAAGCAGCTTCTTGTTGAATCGAAATTATTTTCAATGAACCTGCATATTGGCTTTTCACGGTTAACTAAGCACTTTAGAAATCAATTTTTGAAAAATGTCACTGCCCCTACCTTCATATATATATATTTTTTTTCTACGGGCACAATGTTTGGTATGCGCCCAGTAAAGTTGGTAAACGACGAAGGGAACGTAGTTTCATACNTTTTTTTTCTACGGGCACAATGTTTGGTATGCGCCCAGTAAAGTTGGTAAACGACGAAGGGAACGTAGTTTCATACGTTAACGTTGATTTAGAAGTGTTAGGTAGACATTTGTAAATTCAGAAATTATTTATTTGGTTTTCTGTTTTTTAAACGCGTATAAATGCAGTTCCACTTGGTGGACGCATTTATAAAGCTGTGAGGCCCACGGCAAGGTTTATTTCACATATGGCGGAAGAATACACAATGTGCGTGCAAGTAGACGTAGAGCAGGGTTTTTCGAAAGTGCTCATTTTACTGCGAACAGCCTATACCTGCATGCCTGCGTGAATGGCGCAGGGCAGGTATTGCGCATCTCAAGCCCGAAGATGACGTGGCGCCTGAGAAACGAAACCAGAAGAGTGGGTTTAAAAAGTATTTTATTTATCGCTAACCTTTACTCACCCCTCCCCCTTCCCCCGACCATCCCAGCCTCCGCGAACGGACCGAAAACACGACACGTTTACCGTCGCTAGCAGTCATTAAAGCGACTCCGGCTTGCGCCCGGGAATATGTAAATTACGTGCTGTTTGAAGAGAGGCTGGCAAGGAGGGGAGGAATACTGCTGCACCTATTATCCAATCGCGAGCGCGGACGTTCCCGCTTTTTTTTTTAACTCGCTACAGTGTTGCGGATAAAAGACGGACTCGTCTTTCGGGCGGTCAGGAGGAGGGGGAAATATGTCCTCAGCTACCCGCATAAAGAGTCGAACATTAATTGCGCGTCACTTACTTAGCATTGCCCGTTCTCCACGGTCCCGCCGGACAAGGAACTGGTTCGTAATTATTCGTGTAGAAGGGGGGGGGGAGACGGAGAATGAAAGGTCAACGCAATCCGCAGATTACGGCAAGTGCTTGATTACTATGTATTAGCAAGTGCAACAGCAGATGACCTGTAGAGGTTATGCTCGCTACGAAGATTATTCACCTAAGACGTTTCGTTGCACTGTAATTTTGGTTTTAGGCCATGCGGTTATATTTGCACTTAAAAAAAACTCTATAAAGGCAATAGCGATGTATAATAGCCGGATACAAATAATCGATTTTATAAAAACCACGAAAACTAATTACATCTACTAATTACATAAAATTAAAACAAATGTAGCAAAGCGTTCAGTGTGGTAACTCATGAATTAGTCTACATTCCTGACATTGCACATATTNAAATTAAAACAAATGTAGCAAAGCGTTCAGTGTGGTAACTCATGAATTAGTCTACATTCCTGACATTGCACATATTTACGATTTTACTCTGACGAAAACTCTAAAAATTGTAAACACCACAAAATTTATTGGTATGTACAATATAATTAGAAAAGCTAAAGAAAAATATTCAAAGACAAATTATCAATGTTCCAAATAGCATATTTAATTAGACATTAATGGTACCAGTGACATTCATACATTCAAAGAATACTTTAATTTACAACGTTACGAATAGAAATTGTATTTTAATAACTTACTTTAAATAATTACAGCTGCCAAAGCCTGGAGTGAAATATAATCGACATCAGTAACACGAAACAATGAAAACAGCAATTTTGCCCATTTCACGTAAAGCTGGAATGAGGTGATATGCCAATTCCAACGCACATATGTGAGAAAAAAATTATCAGTGAATATTATAAAAGCTAGGTTACGTGATGAACAGTATTTTACTTAAAAACCGCGGCATTTTAATTCTAACTGATGCCTTTATTTAATTTTACTTATACTTTGAGCATAAAAATTAAGTTTTCTTTTTTAAAACTTACGCGTAGCATTGTTACAGACAATGGTTTACCGTTGAAAAAGTCGACTTCTTACCAGGTTTCATCCTACCGTGTACTTTCGTATCTAATTAGTTTGTTTTCCGGGTTGTGTATCGCCGGTGTATTTGAATTTTTGCCTCCCTAATACTGAATATCTTTATTTCGTATTCATACAATTAAGTCACGTGTCATCCAATCGCATAACTACATGTGTTTTCGAAACTGTTGGTTTAGAAGATTTCCCATATCACGACAGTATATCTAGGTGTGGTATATAACTCTAAGGGGGAAAGTTCGATTTTTATTTATATGAATGACTGNATATCACGACAGTATATCTAGGTGTGGTATATAACTCTAAGGGGGAAAGTTCGATTTTTATTTATATGAATGACTGAATTTTTATTTCCCAGATCCACTCACCATTGTGGGAAAGTACGAGTAAGTCGCGTAGATTTCTAAACGCAAGTATACACTCAGTTACTTGCTACGTCACTGTGGTAAGTAAAATACAGTAAACAACTTGTCAAATTGCAGATTTTCCGCGCCTTTACTCCGGCCTCAGGACTTCTGGTAATCGTAACATTTCAAATTGAATCATTCCGATTACTACCTTACAGTCTAACATTATCCGAGATCACATGACCTCTTGTAAACTTACACAAAAAAAAAGTAGTGAAGACTCATTCTGCTGAGCTTTCGTTGTACTGTACGAAAAATATTTTTGTAGCAACGACAAAACCTTTGTTAGAGATTGTTAAAAATGAAGCGCTCCTTTTTATATTATTTTAATAATCAGTTTTGCGGTTACATAAAATAAATAATATGGTGCTCAACGCAGAAAAAAAGTGAATTCTGTATATTTTTGTACTTTCTGTCTCATGCTGCCACTCACATAATAAATACAAATTCAAATCTGTTATTGAATGCCCGGCGGTATTTATTTCTCTTCACCAGGCGTCCTCTTGAATTTTCCGTTACTTTCCAGCACGTTCCTGGTCACAAAAATGAATAGGCCGTCTGGATAGCAAGTGTTTGGAATCACCAGTGTATCCATGGAAACGCAAGGTGCGCTGCCGATTGTGGTTTTGTAACATAACATCAGCATAGAGTGGAGTGGAGAGATTTGGGCGGCTCTTAACATCGAGGTCTTGAGAACCGATGGTGGTGAAGTGAGGTGAGTATGAAGCAGCGCCCGAATGCAAGGGTGGGAGAAACGGGAGATCCCCAAGAAAACCCGTCGACGAGCGGTATCTTCCGGCACGATTCCCACATGCGACAATCCGGGAGCGGCCCCGCCGGGAATCGCACCCGGTTTGCCTAGGTGGGAGGCGAGTAGTCTGACCACTGCATCACCGCGGCCCCATCAGCGCAGCATTAATCAACGCCCTCCTACCCTGGATCACTTTTAATACGGGAAGGGGGTAGAGAATTAAAAGGGTACGAAGCGACAGATGACGAGTCTGGCTTGTATACTGTAATTAAAATATTAACTAAAGCATCAGTAAAACATGAAATTATGTGCCATGATTATTCGCGAGTGTTGGTTCCATGTAANGTAATTAAAATATTAACTAAAGCATCAGTAAAACATGAAATTATGTGCCATGATTATTCGCGAGTGTTGGTTCCATGTAAATATTACAAAACAGATTGAGTAGCAGGTTTACCGTTCTTAAAAAATACTAGTACAGCTGATGGAATATTCGGAAAGATAACGCCTCGTATTCTTAACTGATCAGTGAAGTCCACAAAGAAATAAAAATATCCCTGTGCTGCCACAGCATTTTTTTAAATTCCTTCTGGTCAAAAAGAAGAACTGCGGCAAATGTATGAAAGTCGTAGATTTCTTACATGAGACTTTATCTTCCAAAGATTTCCAGATATCAATAACCACAGAAGAGGAAATGTATTTAAAATCTAAACTTTAACCAGTTGAAATTGGTTATAAGTAACACTCGTTCCAAGATCCACCAAAAACAATATATATTCAGCCATTAACTATACATAAGTGAAAGGTACGGAGAAGGGATTATTAGGGTTTGCTTTCAAGATCTAGAAAAACATCACTATTGCCATAAATTGTAGATTGTATGGTATCTCATATTCAGGTTCACTGCACCACGTTTGGTTCACATAAACTAAAATTCTGAAAATTTAACTTTATATGCTATTTACATTATTACGGAAACGAAATGCATAAATAATGAATTAAGGGAAAAAACTTAAATGTCTTCCCCAACACTCGAATAAATGTCTTGAAATCGTGGTGTTGCGTTTTACTGTTGCAGCAAGTGGATAAGCTTTTCTTGTACTTCGTTAGGAAGCAAACCAATTTAAGAGGGAAAATGTATATTTTATATCACTTCTTTAATCGCTTCAATTTTTTTTGTGCAGGCTTAGGCGGGAAAATGGTCAACGCTATAATATAAAATAATTAATATTACATTTTAGAATCCAGCCGGGATGTGTGTTTGGTAGTAAAACTAAAATGTTGACCAGGACCAGCTCCTATGGTTTAAAACTGAAAAATGTATTAGTTTTTATGATGGTTGTAATATGCGTAATATGAAAATATATAAAGTTTTTGCTGAGTGTAGACACACCAACGCAATTAATAAAAAGGGAAGAACCGGATCTTTGCCGACTCGCACGCCTTGCAGCCCACGCTTTCTCAGCAAATTCGCCAAGATAGACGTTCATGGAAAGTTGTTGACAGACGACTGCAGAATAAGAAGCTCGTGGCGAGTTTTTAACGGCCAGATTCCGTCTACAACTAGTTAAATGCAGAAGGCTTCACATTAAAATGACAATTTCATTTTTTTCTAACTGAGCTTCTTAAACCCCGGCTTTTGTACCGGATAGAAAACTGAGAAGAAACGGATTATAAATAAGATAAGGGAAACATCCTACCTGTGCCTATTTTCGGAGTTTGAGGCCGAGAATCGTGAGTGCGATAAGGGTGACTATGCCACGCGCAAGTGCGCCATCGCTGCTAGACATACGGCTCTGAACTGACTTGCATTGTTCTCGTAGTGATGCGTGTATCTATGGGACCTTCAGTGGTGACCCTAGCATTTTATTGGTGTAAAGTCTGTGGCCAGGTTGAATGCCGGGCCCTTGAATATTTTTGTGTGTATCCGAAGCGTATATTTTGAGAGACAACGTTTTCATAAGGCTGTTTTTAGCACTTTCAGTGCTCTGAAATTATTTTTGTAACATGCGCGAGGTCTTAAAAACACTTTAAAAGGCCCCGTTGGTGTTCTCTCCGTAAATCAGCACATTGGACGCACGTTTATTAGTTTATTAAGAAAAAAAATGAATTTCAGACTCTCTGCGATGCAGTTCGAGCGCCGGGTAGTCGGGCGCCTTAATTAATGATCTAAACGACACGCATTTCCATAACCACAGAATACTCGAGCTGCAGAAGCAAAACGGCTTCCTCTACTTAGAACTCCAGCGGCACACGCCAGTACAAGAGTCTCGCTGGCTAACAACATGGCGCAACGCCGTTCGCCAATCAGCGCCTGGGTAACTTACTCGTCAGCAGGTAGCCCCAGCCAGCAGGGAATCTTACGCAGCACGCAACACCCAACCAGGAAAAAGGCCCACATTAAGAGCCTTGCGCAGCCAATTAGTAAATGGGTACGTCCACATCACACCCCAACACCGTAATTGGCTTGGCTCAGCCTTTATTAAAGCGAGTCATGACAAGCCTGTAAACTTCCAGCAAGTTTGTTGTGCAAGCCAGCAAGATTGAATCAAGCTTCCAAGTTTCCAGGTGTTAAGCTTGTTTTGTCTATTCACGGTAACTTCCAATTTTTTTGAAGTCCTGCTTAAGTTCTATTTACAGGATATTCCTCCACCTCGTGCAACCAAAGCTTATAAAAGACTGGAAAATTACACCAAAGGACAGCGCATCGAATTCGTGCACATTCAGTGAAATAATAGTTTGCATTAAAACATTTTCTTACCTGACATTACCGACATACCTATTTTCTCGCGGGTTTTATTCATATTAATTGTTAACGAAATATTAATAGATAAAATATAAGTTTAAAATTTTTAATGAATCACAAATACGGTACATTTACGTTAACAGAAGTTGGAAACGTTTGTGATACATGGCCTTTTTAGGAAATAACCAGACACATCGTAAATAGGGTGATTTTTCAAAGGTTATTTTTAAAAAGTGAGAAGGAACTGCGAATAGACTCTAGCAAGCTTGCTGCAAGCTTTATTTGGACAGCTCCAAGTATAATTCATGACATCTGAAAGCTTGCCATGATTAGCAAGTAGGTGACAGTTGTGAAAANTTTGGACAGCTCCAAGTATAATTCATGACATCTGAAAGCTTGCCATGATTAGCAAGTAGGTGACAGTTGTGAAAACTATGGCTGAAATGAAGTTTGAATCACGTATGATAAAAAAACTTGCTCGGCAAGGCAAATTAAAGTTAAATGNAAAACTATGGCTGAAATGAAGTTTGAATCACGTATGATAAAAAAACTTGCTCGGCAAGGCAAATTAAAGTTAAATGGAGAGCTTGTCGTAAGTTTACAAATGCTGTATGGAAAGTATCCGCCACGCAGCTTCAATTTTGTGTACTTTTCTTATTCTGTGTCCAGGATTTATGCGGGATCCGAACCTGTCATCTCGTGATCTGAGGTCGGTGTGATTATATCTGTCGTTGAATACGTCTTTACAATGCAACTTCTGTGATTCCCATCCTTGCAGCACCTATTAAATGATTCCCACCTTTATTGAGGCGTGATTGGACTACTGTGGAATGGGGCCTATAATATCTACTTTAAAGTATGTTCGTACGGAGTTCACACCGTTATAAATGCCACGTACAATTAACGAGATGGAAGTACCATAGCACGTGCTTGATTATTTCATGCTGTGACCCCGCATTCGTATGGCATTAGTATGGTTTTGATTTAGAAATGCATATCTTCAGAAGTCTGGCCTTTTTTGAGGGGGGTGGGGGGCAACTACAATACAGCATGCTATCGGACTGTATTATGGAAATGTATGAATGTTTGCTCTATGTGCATAAATGTTAAGCAATGTGATTGGTCTCTCATCTATTTATTTGAGAGTGAGTGTGGCCAAAACACGTGCATTTAAAACATTACAATTCCTATAAAGAAATTTTAAAATAATATATGGTAGTACAATATTCAATTATTTTCATTATTAGGACAAATTGATATGGCCACAACTTAAAATACCATGCTTGCAGGACTGCATGCGAATGTATATAGAGAGGTGATGAGGTATTTGACGCACGTGGCAGTTTAATCCTCGTTAATACTAGAAAGGTCATCATAACTTCAGGTAAACTGACCCATAAGATTTTTAATTTACTTAATTATTTAAAACTGCACTGCAAACATTCCAATGTCCTGTTTTGAGAGTTATATCACTGCACAAATATATTTTACAAATACTTTTAATTGAGACATTGCTTAAACGTGTAAATTACAGGCCTGTACTATTCGATAACGGTTTGGCCATAACATAAAGTTCTACATAATAAAAATTTAATTTTGCTGCCGTACGAGAACTGTGCGTGATGGCTACAACGACGCGAGCGCATTTGAAAATATACGAGAAGGGCGACCCTATCGTTTCCCTCTCATTCACACGAACACCGACCGCGGACGAAGAAAGCCCATCAAGAAGAGTTTTTATTTTCAATTTGCTCCTCGCGTCCTTTGATATCTGAAAGTATCGTCGGTCGCGCCGAAAACATTCCGAATGTATGGCGTTTAAATTATAACGCGCCTCCCCTGTCACTCGGGCTGCGGTTTTTTTTTTTTTGTTTGTTTTGTTTTACACTGGGGTTTGAGCCGTCCGAGGGAAATGTCGGCAGGGGGTTGGTAGTGGTGGCGGCTGTTATCGGAACGTCGCCTCCCGTCATCGGTCCCGGTTGCGCTTTCTGGTTCGGATTCCCGCGGCGCGCGCGGTCGTATAACCGCCCTTGAAGACGCGTCCCCAGCGATACACGACCTCGTTCGACCGCTCCGAAATGGGAGAGTAAAATGAAAATAACACTCGTAGGAGCAGACGACAGGTTACATATAGCGTTCGGGGCCCCGACAGCGGTAGGGGGTCCTCCCACCTCCCTTCTAAAAGGGGACTCGGTCTCCCCTTTAAGACTCTTTTTTTTATTTTGGTTCGCTTTTACTGTCGCAGTGGTGGCGGTGTCGTCCTATCTGTGGGGGCCATCTGATGCGCGCGCACGCACCCGCGGGAGGTCCCTAACTAAAAACATGAAACACTTCTTCAGATTTACTTTATTGTGCAGCAGTTCTGTCTCGCTGGCTAACCCCCTCGCCCCTCTTCCACAGGGGACGCCAGAGGGAATTCTTGTCCCACAGATATTTCCTCCTTGATAAAGAAAAATAACGCTCACATAAACTGGTGCTGGCCGCGTGACGGCCAGTAATTCTCTTCCCCGTGGCATGAAGAAGGGCGGGAGGGATGAGAGATTCCGATATGGCACTGTTCAGGAGCGGACTGTGTTGAAGTGTCCTGGGGGGGGGGGGATAAAAGAAAGATTGCAATCTTCACCCCTCATTTTATTTGCGGGGTTGACGAGGATTTCGGGAATGGAGCCATGGGGGGGATGGAGAGATGAAGAGACTTTCGGACGATGGTGAAATAACAAAAACTCTTCTCATACTCCCAGTCTCTCCCGTGTAAGAATGGACACGTTGACCTTACTTTACGGCTTCGCAGAAGAGCACACAGCACGCGGCACGTAAAAGCGATCCCGTGTACTTTACCCACCTTGTTCCCCCTCCACACTCCCCGCGAAAACCCTTTGTACCTTTAGACGTCGGTGAACATGGAGTTGGTGCTAGGGAGTAACGAAGGGCGCAAGAGGGCGTATGATCTTCGAGAATATTTATTTGTTTTCCTTCTCTCCCCAGCTCTCGCCCCGGTGGCCTCTAGCGAATCTGAACAAACGCCGGACATCCTGTACAACAAAATGCACGTCCGTGCGGGCTCGCGATGTTAAGTTGTTGGATGAGGCGGCGAGCGGCATAAGCGGCACATATCCATCTCTCTGTGTGAGCGTACTGGCACAGGAAAGGAGAAATAAATTAAAAAATAATCTTGTCCCTCCCGAGTTACGTACTTTATTACTCAGAACTCGTCGCTCTTCTTGTTCAGCAAGACGAATCTTGGAAATAGACCCGCACCTTTATTCATAGTTACAAGTGTTGCAAATGAGAAAAAAATGTTTAATGCGTACCATACTCAAGCCAATAGAGCACGAATTTTGTTACCACAGTCACGGTAATGTGAACCACTCATGACTTGTGACGATAGCATGATTTACGAATAGCTACTCATAGTTAAGACGCATGTATATTGAGCCACGCAGTATAAGATACCAAGTGGTCAAAAATATCCTTGCGGTTCATTATATATTTATTTTGAGTCACATTATATTTATCCAATAGTCATTATGTGGTACTGACTCACTGGAAACTGCTTCATCGTTTTACAGTTTAAGCAGTTGTATTCATCAGATGCACTTTCAAACAAGTTCCACGTGATTCGCTTAAAAGTGGCTTCAAACATACCCGCTCGGTGCCATAAACTGGGATGTACAGTTATATATGTATATATAGCTTCAAGCAGTGATGGATGTTGCCATTATGCAAGGTAAGTTGTTTGCTGTTTACGTTGTTGTTTCGTAGTTTGATATCCAAAATGTAAACGAATGACTTCGGTAACTTTCCATTCTACATTGTTTTTAATATGCCAAGTAATTATGTGCCACCAGGGCAACTCACAGAGGTTAGAATGCAGTGGATTCTTTCAGTCCTGTGCTAGTCCCGTTTGGAAGAATTTTACCAAAATAAGCAGTTAATAGTTTAGAACTACAAGAAATTTGTTAAACTATTTCGGAAAAACATTTTTTAAAAATTCCAATTTTTCATATAATTTCAGAGCATAATTATAGGCTGTTAACGATAAACTGGTCACTTTTAAAAGTCTTGCTAAATACCTAAATGTATACATATTGAGTATTCTTCAATAATATATAAAAAATAACATTGCCATGTACCTGATCACCTTATTAATGCGTCCGTCAAATAAAACCGTAAAATTATAAGTAAAGTCAATATTTAACAATGTTTTTAATAACTTACACGTATGCATTAAATTACGCAGAAAGCAAAATAAATAATTCCAGTATATGGACAATTGTTTACCTAACACTTTAAATTTAACGTTAAGACGTATAAAAATTTCCCTCCATCGTTGCCACTTATCCTATGCGCAGGCCAGCCTGTGTATCCGTGTTAATATTTGCAGGTAGGGGAAGTGGCATTTTTCAAAGATTGATTTAAAAAGTGCTCAATTAACCGTGAACAGCCCATGCGTACTTACAACTTTCCCTTTTATTAAGCACGACATAACTATCTCGTACGATCTTTTTCGCATTATTCTCACGATAGCCAGCGACGTTGAAAACTTTTCGAATACACACGGCGAAAGAGCGAGAAAGGGGCAGGGAAGCAACAGCGCCGTCTAAAATATCGTGGAGTCCAAGTATACTTCGGGTGAACGCTAGGATCTCGCTCAATACATGATGGAGATTTGTCAACGGTTTGGCTTGCCAATCGTTTGTTGGAACGCTCACGTATCGGAACGATCTAAACGAAGTGTGTTTGTCGCCGCCGATTCGTGAACTGCAGACCGCGAGAAACTGAACTGGAGGCTGTTAAACAAGATGTATTTTCACGTCCCCTTCCATTTTTTTTTCTTCCTCTCTTTATTGCACAGGCTGGCGGCAGCTGTGGTCGAACGCGTCCTGACGAAAATCGGTGTGGAGGGGTCCTGATTCGCCGGACCGATTAGGATGTTCACAAAGCGAGCAAACGGCGCTCGCCTCGCGTCGCTTGCGCTCGTCCGTTACTTGTTTCTCTCTCGTGGCGGACAACATGGTCGGCCTTGATCAGACAGGAAGATTGGGCACGGGCAGGTCGCCGCCGAAACCAGAAAACGATGCATTCAGGTGTTAGGTCGTCAAAGATAACCTCGCACTCTTTGAACTCCACAAACGAAATAATTTTGCGAGGGTCCTCTCACGCGGGCCCTGAACCCGCTATCTGACGACGCAACAGAATGCACTCGCAATTACATGACAATATACAATAGCACGCTAAGAGAAGCTGCAGGCTCTTCACGCTAAAGTAAGCTCTATTGGAATCAAACTTTAAAAAAAAAATTAACGCCCGTTAACAACATTACGAAAGATGTTCATGCAACTCAGTACCCATACTCCAGACATACTTTCTTTGGACTAATAATAACACAAAATCCCTATATACTTCTATCAGGAAACGCATTTTTATATACAAATATTCGAGTGCAAAGTTGCGGCGTACAGCGCATTATTACATACGCAGACTTACGCGCCTATCTTCTATGCAACTTACCTTACACGCCTTGTTCCCCAGGCGTTGTACGCCGCAAGTTTCAACACTTATTATTTTTAATGGAAATACTATCCCGGATATTAGTGTATAGAGCTTTTGTTACTATTGGTTGAAGTTCTTAAACATTTCATGTTTTCACTTAAGAGAGACATGAATAAAGTGATCAGGTAAGGTAGAAATGTAAACTTTGATTACGGCGGAATGATAAACATGAACAGCCTATGTAGGTTATTCACGGTAAAGTGAGCACTTTTTGACGCCCTCTCATTTGGAATAACAATCAGTAAAGATATTTTATTTTAGCCTTGGACGTCAACTTCCGAGTGCGGTGAAATATATACACTGTGTTTATTACTTACATTGAAACATTTATTTAAAGGATGGTTAAAGGATAAACGATAAAAGTGCTCACTTTACCGTAAACAGTCGATACCATTGATAACTCATGCTTTTAATTATCATTAAAAACAATATAATGGCAATAACTTAAAAGTATTATTTTCATATTTTAAATATTTTTGAAGCACACTGCGTTATGTAGAGCTAAAATTAAGAAAACTTAATTGTAAAACTAAGAAGAGTTATTGAGGCGGATCAGGTATACTCCTTCATAGTGTCAGTTTAAGAGAAAAACATTTTCATAGACTGTTTATTAAAATGGTTTGTGTTCTGAAGTGTGCCGTGTCTGAGGGAGTCGTAAATGTGGAATACAATGAGAAGAAAGTTGTGTTGAATCAAACAAGGTTTATTTGGCAAACCCAAATTAATTGTTTGTATAAGGGCAATCAAATAGTTTGTAGTTGAAACCAAATTATTTTGTGGTATATTATTTGGTTGCCCCAAACAAAGATTTTGTTTGTGTGACTAAAGGTTTGTTTCGTTCTGCGTACATTAAACAGTTTTGGTTAGTAAAATTAATTTACATGCCCGACCGAGATATGAACCTAGAAAGCCGCCACTCGAGCGCTACGCCCTAGCAACTTCAACTCAAGTGGCTACTGAATAAACGCAAACATTTTAATTGCAGATAATTCGAATACTGGAAAGCATTCACAAATAAATATTTCAAGTTTTGCACCTTTTCATTTTAGTTTCCTGTTCAACTTGGTTAGTTAGAATGTACTAACCAACACCGTTACCATCCTAATTGTCACAAAAAAAATGCAAATGAACTCTCCAGATGTATTTTAGAACAAGGTAATCAAATGAGTGGCCAAAAAAATATATGCAGTTGAGTAAAATAATTATTTGAAAGGTTTTGTTTATTCAAGCGTATATTTTTTTAGATGAACGAAATAAATTTTGTTTCTTTTCAAATTTTGTTTACTCAAAAAAAATTTTTTTTTTTTTTTTTGGGCAGCTAAATATATATTTCACCCTATACAAACAAATAATTTTTTGGCCGGAACATACATTTATTTGTTGTAACCGATATATTGTAGAGGCTGTTCACGAGCAAGTGAGATCTTTTGAAGGCCCTTCTTAGGATGTAGGTTTTCCCCAAATGTTTTATTCCTTTAGCAATATGTAAAATGTTAAAAATAAATAAAATAATATTTATACCTTATTCATGTGTTATCCAAATGAAACGCTAGAATTTTTGGTAAAGTAAAGCTGTAAACTGATATGTACGTTTGTACTCTAGCGTGTATAAAAGTTTGATATTTCAACGACCGTAGATGTTAACATTGCCCGTTCAATGCAAAATCAATCCGTAGAACTATTTTATTGACTTGCTGCCAACTTAACTGGGAAACTTGCATGACAGTGTTTACTGTTTTATAAGTGTAGTTAGGTGTAGTAATTTTTTTTCTTTCACAGTTCAGCTTCAAAAGTGTTCATTTTATAGTGAATAGACTTTAAATCAGACGCAGGTAGAATGTTTCCTGAATAAATAAATAAACGTACATGTTTACGTTGTTATTGCCCTTTTACATGATCAGAGTGGATTTAAAAGAAGCCAGCGGTATTTATAGTCGGGGGAACCAATATACAAATCTGTCGTTCCGGCCAGCTGGAATAATACGTGTGGTCGGGAAAGGAAAGAAGGAATGAAGACGGGGGAAGGAAATACGAATATCCCGAGAAAAAACCTCACATGAGAATCTCCACCACGTGAAATTTCCACCAGTTGGGGCATGGGATCGAACCAAAGACGCCATTAGAAGGAGGAGAGGGGAGATTTTGTGTCTAACCAACATGAGGTATACCAATTTTTGTCTTCTTCGCATGTACTCAAAATTGACTCTGCCATCGCCAATAAAACTGTCATAAAACAACATCGTTAACAGTCACTAACGTGCTAGTTATCATTTTAATTTTCACCCGATTCACTCTTTTATACGCGTAAAATACTTTGATTAACTTGAATAAATTGTAGTTGAACTAAAACAAGGTTAAACGTAGTGTACAAAAATTTCCAAGCAGTGTTCTAACATCGCACCCTGTTTTGTTAGCTCTAGTGGTAAAAACGATCCGTTGTTGGGGCGGAATGGAGAGATTTGGGCAGCTCTTGAAGTTGGAGTCTTGAGAACCGATGAAGATGAAGTGAGGTGAGTATGGAGCAGCGACAGAATACAAAGGCGGGGGGAAGCGAGAGATACCCGAGAAAACCCACCGACCAGCGTCATTATCCGGCATGATTCCAACGTACAAAAATCCGGGAGCGACCCCGCCGGGAATCGAGCCCGATTCGCCTTGGTGGAGGGCGAGCGTTCTATAGCAGCTGCGCCCCCGCGGCTCCCTGTATCCAGCGTTAGATCACGGAGAGTGGTTAGTGTGCAACTGGCAGGCACACTCTACCCTATATGTCCTCCGTGCATAACAGTTAAATCAACCCTGACCCAATGCCAAATGGAGCACTGTTTTAGGCAGGTTGGGCTTAACGTCTCGTCAACAACGAGGTCATTAGAGACGTAGCAAGTTGCTCAGAGAAGAAGGAACGGAGAAGGAATCGGCCATGGCCTCTAGTAAGGAACCATCTCAGCATTCGCCTGGCGTGACTTCGGAAAACCATGGAAAGCTTAAAAAGAATGCCCGGGTCGGGAAACGAACGCGAGTGCAGTGGTTAACAACTGCTCCAGCTTTCCGCGGTGTAGACGACGCGGATGCACGCCCACTCGAGTAAGTCAGGGACAAAATAGAGGTAGAGAAATTAGAAAATTGCGATACTTTTTAAGCCAGCATGTCTTACAAAACACTATAACGTCCCAGTTCCTTTAATTTTCACTTGGCTCCACTGTGAAAATTATTTAGTTTCCGATATCAAATAAATTTTCTAGAAAAGTAGGCCTACTTGTTTACGAGGAGCTCGTTCCTTTGGAACAAATAAATTATTTAAAAATAATGTTTTGAGGCGAACAACTATTTCATTGTTCCGACGCCATCTATAAATACACTGCTGGTCATTATAATTGCAGCACCAAGAAGGACGCACCTAAAGGTCCCCACATTGAGGGAATGCATATAAAAGAGTACGGCAATGACGTGATTCGTTGTTCAGCTGAGTGGCGCAGCACGTGCGCCAATGGCAACACTGATAAGCGGTATATAAGTGCAAGTTGGGAGGCTGCTGAGACGTAGTTTCAGTTTGTTTCCCCGCCGTTCATCTGCACAGACGGAGTGAGCATGACGCGTTGTCGTATCCATACGAACACGTTTACGCCTTTCACCGCGGGAGAATATAGGCCCATTGGAATTCTGAATTATCGTACCGAGAAATTGGTTCTCGTATTGGAATAAATGTAACCACAGTGAACCTGGTTTAGGATCAGTCTGTCAAGGAGGGGCGGACTGAGCGACGTGCGGGAAGCCAACGGCCCGCGTCGCACCAACGAACCCAAAGATATACGTTTTGTGTGTATGGCGATTGTGGACCCATATCAAACACCCTCGCTCAGGAGTTCGGGAATGTGGCCACCACTGTGTCCACACGCACGATGCGTGTGGTAATAGCATCAGGGTAATACTGTCCAGGCGTCCATTACTGCAGTTGTCACTGACTGCTCACCACAGGCGCATGCTGCTGCAATGGTAGATGGAACGTCGGGCCTGGAAGGACGAATGGCATGCCGTCGTCTTCTCCGACAAATCCCGCTTATGCTTGCAGCGCCACGATGGTCGCATCAGTGTCTGGCGGCACCGTGGCGCACGCCTGGCTGAGTCCTGCATTATGCATCGTCATACCGGTCCAGCACCTTGAGTTATGGAATGGGGTGACATCGGATTCCAGTCCCCCTCACGCCAAGCGTGCATCGCTGGTACGATGACGACCAACAACTGTTACATAGTGAAAGTGTTGGGGGCTGTGGTTCCCTGTCTTCAGGGACGGCCTGGGGGCCTCTTCCAATCGGATGATGTGCGACCGCATGTGGCACACATCGCCCAACGATTCCTGGATGACCACCATGCCCCACTGCTTCCTTGGTATGCGTGTTCACCCGATCTCTCACCCATCCAAACCCTGTGGTCCATGGTCGGACGACGACTGGCCTGCCACAGGACATCCGCGGTCACAACGGAAAAACTTTTGGCAAGCGCCAAAGCAGCAAGTGTGGAGGTATACCAGAAGAACATTCAAAATCTTTTTCACTAAATGCTTTGTCGTGCAGCAGTGGTTATTGCCGCCTAAGGTGTGCTGACACAGTACTCATTTCCCCATCTCTGTAGGTCACNCTTTGTCGTGTAGCAGTGGTTATTGCCGCCTAAGGTGTGCTGACACAGTACTCATTTCCCCATCTCTGTAGGTCATACTAAGCTGCAAGAGTTATCATGGCAGCTGTGTATGATGCGCATTCTTGCCAATAGATCTGGTTTTGATTGCTCACGTCCNTATCATGGCAGCTGTGTATGATGCGCATTCTTGCCAATAGATCTGGTTTTGATTGCTCACGTCCTTCTTGATGTCACGATTTTATTGGCCAGCAGTGTATTTAGTACACGCAACTATTTTGTAAGTACTTTTAACTAATGTGTGTGGTTACCTGTAACAATCTGGAATATATAATTGTAGTTAAAAGGCGTCCAAATTTATAGAAACACTTGCCTACTTGCTTGAGAAATTTGTCAGAGGCGTACAAGAAGGGAGCAATCAAATCATAAGTGTTTGTTACGTGTGCATTTATAAACCGGCATTAAGTGAAATTTGTAAGTAGTAAGATGCGTAACAACTTTTCTTAAAAATTTAAAACTGCAAAAAAAAATTACAAATGTTGATAATACAAATATTGCTATCCAGTACAGAATTAATTATTTTATTGAAGAATGGGAGAAAGCGTATTCTCTCCCTTCATTATGATTCAGGCTGTGGTAGTACAATAATTTCCAAGTGTACGGAGACCAGAAAGACCGAACTCGAGCCGTACTGTCGTCTTCTTAAATGATAGCGATTTCTTTGAGCACGAAGCAATTGTTTTTCGTACTGGAGCACTTGCAGTTCACAGAACATCTCGGTGGTGCTATGCTTGAACACAACTTCGTGCATATAACGACCATTCACATGCTTATAGAAATTCTGTGCTATATTTACTATATTATCTCCACAACATTATTTCGGATATTGTATGGTTCCGATCAATCACAAATGATCAAGCTAAATGTGTGCATAACCGTGATAATATTTCAAGTATCGCGATATCAGAATGCCATTCGTCAATCAGCGCCTAAACCCAGTATCAGAAAAAGCGTTCTAAGGTACAGCGAGAAAACCAGCTACATAAAGAAAAGTGAAATTTGAGCAGTGCTCTGTTCTAAGCGGTCTCAGTTTTGATATAAGTCACCACAAAAAATTAAATAAAAGTATAAAAATCGTTCGTGTTTGATGAAAATGCATTAAAAACGGTAGTTCACACATTCTAGCATTTATTCTTTTGACTGCATCGCACTCTATTCTGGATAGCCGCACAACACAAACACACACACACACACACACACACACACACAAGCACACTTCTTTGCCAGTCTTTCTTGAGATTTCAACTATTTCTGACAAAAGAAGATGGAACCAACCCGAGGAGAACGAACATATGATTAAACAACGTCCTTCGCCTGTTCGATTGTGGTTTAAGATGAAAGAGGTTGCCATAAACATGACGATATGACATATATTTTGCTTACACCGAATGAACTCTGCATCCCGAAACTGGCTGGCTCTGGGGACACGAAGACGACTATTAAATGACTGTTCATTTGGGTGAGGGTGAAGAGATTTGGGAGGCTCTTAACATCGAGGTCTTGAGAGCCGATTGTTCATTTGGAAGATACAAAGTGGTAAAGCCCGTGGCAGTGTTAATTTTACATGAGGCGGAAGGATACACAACGGGCATACAAGTAGATGTAAAGCAGAGCTTCTTAAAAGTACTCAACTTGCCATCAACAGCCTTTAAGAACACAGCGCAATGCTCAAATTTCTGTTTGCTTTGTGTAGCTGACTTTATCGCTGTAGTCAACCTCCAGTGATGAAGTCGGTTGGTGCGCCGCCGGTCTGGGGTGCGGGAGGTTCTTGGTTCGAATTAATTTGCAACATGTAGACAACTGGCTACAATGGACACGAGAGCGTTAAGGCTGGACACACAACAGTCCGTCGCATCCGTCAGTNAGAGATCTTAAAAGTGCTTAACTTGCCATCAACAGCCTTTAAGAACACAGCGCAATGCTCAAATTTCTGTTTGCTTTGTGTAGCTGACTTTATCGCNGCTTCTTAAAAGTACTCAACTTGCCATCAACAGCCTTTAAGAACACAGCGCAATGCTCAAATTTCTGTTTGCTTTGTGTAGCTGACTTTATCGCTGTAGTCAACCTCCAGTGATGAAGTCGGTTGGTGCGCCGCCGGTCTGGGGTGCGGGAGGTTCTTGGTTCGAATTAATTTGCAACATGTAGACAACTGGCTACAATGGACACGAGAGCGTTAAGGCTGGACACACAACAGTCCGTCGCATCCGTCAGTCGTCTATCCGTCCGTCGGTAACGTGATCTTCAACAAATCGCAGGGCTACATTTTTTTCTATCCATTCATCCGTCAAATATTTAACATACCTTAACTTTCAAAGGTCGGATGGATGAGCCACCGCCCACTGACGACATTTCTTAGACGATAATAAGGGCTTTGAAATAAAATGCAAGGTGGTAGATATATGTTTTTTTTTTTATATTTAGTGGTATTTTCAGGAATTTAAAAAGAAAAAATTGGTTTAAATTCTTATCATTAAAAAAATCATTTTCACAAAATATTTCTTTCTTGAAAATTTGTTTTCAACCAAAATACACCTCCAACTAAAGAAACGCCATGCTGTTAAGTTGCGCACACTGNTGCGCGCGAAGCGAGGCGACACGTTTCTGTGCGACGCGTGCAAGGTTTACTCCACTCACGCCAAAAGAAAGAAAAATGGTTACACAAGTGAGTGAAGGGATTTGGACGGCTCTTAACATCGAGGTCTTAAGAGCCGAGGGTGAAGCTAAGTGAATACGGCGCAGCGCTGGAATTAAAGAGCGGGGAAACCGGGAGATCCACGAGAAAATCCGCATACCCAGCGGCATCGTCCTGCACAATCTCCACATGCGAAAATCCGGTAGTGACCCGACCGAGCATTGAACCCGGTTCGTCTTGGTGGAAGGTAAGCGGGCTAACCGCTCAGCCACCGCGGTCCCAGTTTTCCTTAGAATAAAGCACTTACAAAGACTGTTTTTTTTAAACCCCGTTATAATTCAGTATTACAATTACTTGTTTAGGGGCGGCGGTGGTGTAGTGGTCAGACTTCTCACCTCCCAGCTATATGTACCTGGTTAGATTCCCGGGGCGGGATCGCTCCCGGATTTTCGCACGTGGGAATCCGGGATCGCTCCCGGATTTTCGCACGTGGGAATCGTGCCGGATGATGCCGCTGGTCGGCGGGTTTACTCGGGGATCTCCCGTTTTCTTCGCCCTAGCATTCCGGCGTTGCTTCATAACCACCTCGTTTCAATCTCATCGGCTCTCGCGACCTCAATGTAAAGAGCTGCTTAGATATCTCTACTCTCGCCGCTAGTTCTGTGATGCTCATGAGGCAGGCTTAGCAATGAAGATATGATTAACTTTTCCTGTGAGTAATTGCTTAGCGGAAAGGTGGTTGCCAGCCCTTAAAAGATTAACAACAACGAAATATCGTCCCTCGAAGAAGGAAAGCTGAACAGCCCCATGCTTCTTTACACAAGAAGTGGTATCACATTGAACTGGATGTCAGTGATATCAATGACTACTTTTCCCGCAGGAAAACGTTGGAAAATAACTGTTAACGTGAAAGGAACGAAAAATAAATAAAATCAAATGAAAGATGGCACTAAGCTAGATAAAACAGTAGCTATGAAATACATAAAATATTGATGTGGAGGAAGGGTGGTTCGTGATACTTGAAAAAATATTTTTACTTGGAAATCGGTTAATTTAATTATAAAAATGCATTTGGAATTTTTTTTTATAGTATCTTATCGACATTCCGTAATACGGCGGGTGTATAACAGAAGACACTCCGAATGAAAGTTAAGGGAGCAGTTCCTTCCAAACCAAATTGGCATATAAATTTTTTATTTGTGTGAGGGGGGGGGGCAGGAAGGCAACTTATTCTGTTCCCAAGGCGGCACAAATCGTGAAAACAGGCCTACTGTTTGATCACTCGCTAAATAAGCACGATGAAATAACAATCCGGGTTAACAAAGGCTCAAAACTTCTGAATATTCCTGCTGTTAGCACCGCAAATTTTTGCCTCGTAGCAAAACGCAAAGCGGCTAGGAAGACTAACAGGCAGTTTATTGAAACGATGCCTTTCTAATACAATTTTGTCTTTCATGGCCTATGTTTCCTCGTGACAAATAGAACCGCGGTAGCTGAGCGTTTAGACAGTTCGCCTCCCACCAAGGCGAACCGGGTTCAATCCCCGACCTGGTCACTCCCGAATTTTTCGCAAGTGGGAATCGTGCCAGACGATGCCGCTGGGTCTGCGGGTTTTCTAGGGTATCTCCCGTTTCCCCGGCCCTTGCATTCCGGTGCTGCTCACTTTATTTCACACCCATCGGCTCTCAAGACCTCGTCGTTAAGAGCGGCCCAAAATCTCTCAACTCAACTTAACTCGACTCATGACAAATGCTGTATGTAGTCTTACAGTTATCCACGGCTAAGAAAGATATAGTTTGTGGGTAGTTATAATGATTTACAATTTAGGAATTATCGTAGCAGATCTTATCGCAAATGTTGGTTTTTCTGAGAAGATTGTCTATTATCTCTGAACACATATTACACTACTATTTTCACTTTCCCGTGTTTTTCGCCAGCATGTGTGGCACTATGCACTGTTATTTAACCGTGTGAGCCACTGCCTAAAGTTTACCCATACAGCAAATGCATCTGTCGAAATAAACATCTTTCTCATAAAAACAAAAACGCAATGCAAATCTCATTTGTTTTTTTTTTTTTTTTTTTTTNTTTTTTTGCTATAATTGGAAATAACTACTTCTTTCTACCTGTCCAAAGTGCATAAAATTAGCTAAAGGTTTCAAGAGAAGTTCAAAATCGACAATAATGTTGATGCCAATGTCACGTGGCTTATACTGAAAAACTTTTGCTTTTCATTTCAGGAAGTTTTTCTTTTGTCTTTCGAATTACTTGGAACAAACTGTTCTTATAATACTCTTCCTTTTGTAAGTTAGCACAAGAAATGAAAATATTATTATTCCAGTTCAAGATAATTTCAATAGGGGCCTACACGGAGATATAAAAAGGCTTGAAACGATTTGTGTTTATTACTTTTTCATAGAGGCCCTTATAATTTCGCGTAATAATTCAGTACTAAACTAGATAGCCTACANATTTGTGTTTATTACTTTTTCATAGAGGCCCTTATAATTTCGCGTAATAATTCAGTACTAAACTAGATAGCCTACAAGAAAACGCCTACGTCAGCGTCAAGGGTGACTTTAGACTTACGCTCATGCGACACGCGCTACAGGTCTCACGACTTACAGTGTACTTACAGCACCATAGTGGCCGGGTGGAACTGGAGTGAGGGAAGAGATATGGGTGGCTCTAATATCGAGTTCTTAAGAGCCGACGAGGGTGAAGCGAGGTGAGTATGGAGCAGCGCCTGAATGCAAGGGCAGGGGGAAGCGGGAGATCCCCGAGAAAATCCTCCGATCAGCGGCATCGTCCTGCTCGATTCCCACATGCAAAAATCCGGGGGTGACCCCGCCGGGAATCGAACCAGGTTCACCTTGATGGGTGGCTAGTAGTCTAACCACTACACCACCGTGGCCCCTAAAACAGGAGAATGATTTCTGCCTATGGTGGCCACCAATTAACAAATCACCTCTGCTCGAGTATGTAGAAAACTGTAGGGTCTAGCTTGGTGCCATCGTAAAACGTGTACAAAGATGCGTGGTCCAGAGGTGAATATACTCGTTTTATGTTCAACCAACCTCACAGGACAATAAGTTAACTTGATTTATTGAAGTATTGATTTGTTAGCAAATAACATGATTAAGACACATATTTCTCATTAAGTAAAGGAAAATTAAAATTCTTAAATTATCTTTGGAAAGACATTCAAATAAATGAAACGTATTGCCTTCATAGCCAGATGTCTAACGGGGAGAATGGCAGCCGTTTATACACTAAGATAGCGCGTAATTTACGCTAACAAACAGCATACGCTTCGTTGACTTAACCGGGATACAAATGCGGATCCTAGCCATCTCTTTAAGCTCTGCGTTAATTTACGGTTGCAATTACCGCGATCGAGTAATATTTTCGCTCGTTTTTTTAACCTAACACTTTGTGTATTGACTCAACCAATGAGCTACACGCTTGTTGCTCTAGGGATGTAAGTAAAACCACTCGCACANTAACACTTTGTGTATTGACTCAACCAATGAGCTACACGCTTGTTGCTCTAGGGATGTAAGTAAAACCACTCGCACACAAGAGCTGTATAAATGTTCACGGATCAGATCACCCACCGTAAAGAAACTTGACTGCACTGGGCAATGCTCAAAGCTGTGTACAAGTTTTACATATTTATTATTCTTCCTTCTACAACATGCCCACTGTTGCGGACACGCTTAATCGTGTGAGCCAAGAAGCTGCCAGATGGAAGGAGTGCTGTCATTGAGTTTCAGTTTCAGCAGTGGAGGACTTTGTGGCCCGTGCCGGAGTTGGAAGAGCCTACGGGGAACGTGTGACAAGTCCGACGCCACGCTAGCGACTGGGTTTTCAAAGGCGACGATGAGAGAATGG
>NQII01002054.1:304168-331473 GCA_002778355.1 Clitarchus hookeri
AAAAATCAATATTTATACAACTTTGCAAGTAAAGTTCAACATACAAACATTTGTTATATGATGTCAATTCCAGCAGCTGAATATAAGTGTTTATATCGTCACATGTAAAAATCACTATTTTGTTTCTGGAGCATGCGCATGAAATAAAGAAACAATTTTTACAATAATTTAAAAAAGGAAGATGGAAACGTTTGAGTTAATTAAATTTAAGCCGTGCTAAGCTAAAGTTGGTCAAATTAGTTTGGAGGAAGCCACAAAAAAATATGTAGTAATTTCCTATTCATCTGGAATTTAAAAATGTTAAATTATTTTCTGTGTAAGTATTCTTACTGATGTATTGATTTCAATACGCATTATCTTATTTCAGCCCGAGCTATATTTTACTGTTTTTTTCATTCTAAGTACAGCATAATTATAATTTGCGTTAACTGTTAACTACTTCACTTCCGCATAATATTACACAGTGGAAAATTTCCCANTACAGCATAATTATAATTTGCGTTAACTGTTAACTACTTCACTTCCGCATAATATTACACAGTGGAAAATTTCCCACTAATGCCTGAAATAATTGTTGATTTATCCGTTATGTCTCTGCAGAGATTTTGTAATCTCTGATTAGTAACTTTAACTCAGGGTTAATTAACTTAATTTTATTCATTTAGTTAACAAAATTCAGTGAAGTGCTGTAGATTAAGCCATTTTAAAAGGCTAATATTAGCCAACTTAGAGACGTCGTAAAGCTACGGCAAATTTTTACTGTGCGATGAAATGTTGGTCCTTCTCCATAGTCACAGCACACGATTTCTGATTCAGTACACTGGGATAACTCACAAATATTCTACTGCCCAAGATCTTGGGTAGTGTGTTTACACTGCTCGCAATCTGCAATTACGATTAAATCATTGTAGCGTGCATTTTTTTTGTCAAGTATTGTCAGTCAGAAGACGAGAAAAATATAATTTTTGCAGGATAAAATACGATTACACAGGTGGAGTGAAGAGTGCAGAGATTTGAGCCAATGGGGGTGAAACGAGGCGACTATTGGAGCAGCGAGGAATGCAAGGGTGGGGGAAACGGGAGAGCCACGAGAAAACCCGCCGACCGGCGACATCGTCCGGCACGATTCCCACATCGGAAAATCTGGGAGCGACTCCGCCTAGAACCGAGCCCGGTTCGCCTTGGTGGGAGGCGAGTATTCTAACCACTACACCACCGTGACCCCTGTTTACACCGGTAATTATTGAACATATTCAGTACCCATGTCCACGACCGGCGACATGTACCACGTGAAGGATACTTTATATCAGGTACTGTCCCCTGCCCCAGTGTTTGAGTGTCTTCTTTATGAGTTATCTGATATGCGAAATTCCCTGCATCTGTAGACCGTACACGGTAAACGCAGCACTTTTGAAAGCCCTGCTTAGGATCTACTTGTATGCATATTGTGTATTCTTACACTATATGTACAATAAACATTGCCATGGGATCACTTTATTCATGCATCGGTAAACTGAAACTGTGAAATATATAAAAAAAAAAAAAGTAAACATTATTGAGTTGCTCAACCTTATACTAATATGCATTACAAACCAAAAAGGAAAATAAGTAATTTTAATATTTACAAATATTTTACCCAGCACTTTTAATTCAAGGTTAAGAAATGCCACTACCTACTTTCCCCTCCATCATTATCAACTTTACTGGACGCATGCCAGGCAATGTACTCGTTAAAATATACGNCCACTACCTACTTTCCCCTCCATCATTATCAACTTTACTGGACGCATGCCAGGCAATGTACTCGTTAAAATATACGCAAGTGTGAGGCAGTGACAGTTTTCAAGTGTCTAGGGGATTATTCATAGATATTAATATACTGACATGCAAATAAGGTTCCTGCAGAAAAATCGCTGTTGAATATCTCACCAAGTATTCTTGTCTTCTAGTGCGGTTCCAGTGTGAACGCTGATTAGGGACTTGAAATTTTCGCGGATTTATATGAGCACAAGCTAGACTCCAAACACTAGTACAGTTGCCCTTTTTTTGCAGTTGGATCGTAGCTTGCAAGAGACACTCTGGACGAATTTAAGCAAAAAAAGAAAATTAACAGGTACCGAATCCCGTGCTACTTTGTGTGAAACAAAACTGAAGCATCAGTCAATTAACAATTAACCACAGAGCAACAACGTATACAGAGGTGAAACAGCCGCTTAAACTGCGTACTCCAACTACAAAAGCCACCAAAATGGCGTCATTAGCCAGCAGCAAGGACAGCCGTTTGACAATGAGCGCCTGGTAATCAACTTGCAAGTCGGCCCTCCTAGCCAACTGGGAACCTTTAGCAGGTTTTCTGGAATGAGTTCAGCGTGTTGAATCACAAACGGATCTCCTTTATGTGCCCGGCCCCGTAGGTATGACCGGAGCCAACTTCACGAGCTGTAACACAACAGTGCGCGCAGCAGTTCAACACAAGTTACTTCAAGATTTCCCGTACAGTCAACCTTTAGTAGCGTGCAGTAGTCAAACAGACACAAGGCCAATTCCAGATTCTCGCGCAGCCAATCACGGACTGGTGGGCCCATGTGAAAGGAACCACCACGCCATTTCGCCTCTGTGTATTTATCTACTCTGTGACTCGAGGACACAACAGACTGTGGAGTCTAGCTTACTGCCAAATTATTCCGCGAAATTTCCGCGCGGCTGTTTACGGCAATCGTGTGGGCGTTCGACNTATTCCGCGAAATTTCCGCGCGGCTGTTTACGGCAATCGTGTGGGCGTTCGACTTCAAGCGCAGCGCGTTGACGGTATGAAACCCAACTTACGGAAACGTGATGCGGGTTACGGAAATGCCAGGCGGTACGTTTCCGAAAGGCGACGACGTCCCTAATTTTTAACCAGTTGACTGGCTGTGCGACACTTTTGAAATTTATCTTTGCCTGAATGGCAAAACCAATAAGTGGAATCTTCCGCGCTCGGCATGTATTGACATCTCTGTGTTAAGTGATGTTTTGGCGANAATGGCAAAACCAATAAGTGGAATCTTCCGCGCTCGGCATGTATTGACATCTCTGTGTTAAGTGATGTTTTGGCGAATTACGCCTCACCAAGTTTTTAGGAAGTGAGGTTTGTATGTTCGACATACGCAAACCATTTCTGTTTTTTTTAATATTTGGTTATTTCTGCAGTGTAGTAATAACACGGGACAAAAATTTGCGGATGTTCATGAAGCTCATGCGCGATTGATACCCTCAGACCCGATTAGAGAACTGTTAGGTACTAGAAACAGAACGTTCTGTTCAGTTTATTACAATTATGATGGTTGTGGGAACATTCCACCTATTGTTGGAGTTAATTGTTCTGTTGGAGATACTACCTGTATTGTAGTAGCAGTAGAGTGCTCTGCTGTATAGCAACCATATGTACGGTAGCTAGTACGATCACAGACAGGAATACAGCGAACAGTTCTGTTGATATTATATATGTGAACAATTTCTAGACGGTACATATAATTCATCAGGTGGCTGTCCTTATTTTAATAGTCTAGATAATTCCTAGAATCATTTATGTTTTCTTCAGTGAAGGATTTCTTTCGAAAATTCTAATTTTCAATATTTAACGCAACTTGCTAAATTATAAGCTAACAAATAACGAATTACTTAGATCGTAGATATAATAGCTTAACCTTGAAATACAGTAGCCTACATTTCCAGACAGAATAACACCGAGCTGCTGCAACTACGATGCAAGGGTATTATTGTGTTAGTAAATATTGCTAATCAATATTTTGTTTGTGGCAAACCTACTTTGCAGTAGTTCATACTGAACCGTTCATTTCTTTGGAGGAACAAATCATAGGTTGCAGCAATTAAGGTGTTTTATAGTGTGACGTCAGTCATTTAATCTAAATAACCAAAACAATATTTATAACAATAGATTACATGATCTCTGCAGTAAAACCACTTAGCCCCCTCCCTCCGGGCCGTTTTCAAATAATTGAAAAGTCAAAGAAAAATGTTTACATATAATGTGTGCACTGCGGTATATAGTGAACCGTAAAAATAGTTTAGTTATCTGTACAATAATCATTATAAGAACTGCTACCAATGCAGACGTTGTTAAAGTCATAATGCCGTCTTAAATATGGTCGTAAATTGTGAACATTCATCTTTTACGTATTCTGAAATGTGCCAGCTTTATATGGAGAGCTTAATAACCGAAAATTAACTNATTGTGAACATTCATCTTTTACGTATTCTGAAATGTGCCAGCTTTATATGGAGAGCTTAATAACCGAAAATTAACCATTTGACAGTTTCAGTACAAAAGTCGCATCGCAATGTTTTTGTCTATCTTTCACAAGGAGAAGTAAACGGTACGTAGAAGTAGATATTTTGCAACGCCTCGGAATAGTGAACATTTATCACAAATGGACTAAAGGTTTTTGGTTGGGCCACTCTTCGAACGCACCGAAAGAAAGCAANTATTTGACAGTTTCAGTACAAAAGTCGCATCGCAATGTTTTTGTCTATCTTTCACAAGGGGGAGTAAACGTAACGTTGAAGTAGATATTTTGCAACGCCTTGGAATAGTGAACATTTATCACAAATGGACTAAAGGTTTTTGGTTGGGCCACTCTTCGAACGCACCGAAAGAAAGCAAGCGAGCAACGCACAACGTAGAAACAGGCTGATGTTCCAATCATGAAACGGGGCCGCATTGGTGTAGTGGCTAGACTACTTGCCTCACACATAGGCGACCCGGGTTCAATTCCCGGCGAGGTCACTCTCAGATTTCGTATGTGGGGATCGTGTCGGACGATGCCGCTGGTTGGTGGGTTTTCTCAGGGATCTCCGGTTTCCCCCACCCTTGCATTCCAGTGCTACTCCATACTCACCTCGCTTCACCCTCATCGGCTCACTGCAGCGATTCAAGTGGGAGGTATGGCAACATCCTCCATACTGTCCAGACTTAGCGCCATGCGATTTTCATGTTTTCGGTAAGCTGAAAAAGAATCTGGGTGGACGACGATTCCGAAACGATGAAGAGGTGAAAACAGCTGTCTCCGGTTGGTTATATAGCGTTGGAGGAGATGTCTACGCATCCGGAATCGAAAAGTTGGTTGACCGTTCCGAGAAATGTTTACAGCAATTCGAAATTGCTAAAAACGGCTTTCTTAAAGTGATGTATCTCAAAATGTACGTGTCATATACACATGAAACTACTTGAGGGCCCTGCACTAAACCATCCTACAATTTTTCCACTAATTAAATAGCAGGGTCGCCGCTGAAAGTCCCATCGGTACACGCAGTGCGACTAGCGTGCCGGCTGAGAGCCTTGCGCTTAGCGGCGATGGCGCCGTTGATGCGTGTGGCAGCGTCGCCCTTACCGCTCCCGCGCTTCTCGACCTCAGAAGCAGAGAAAAGCTCCAAGTTGGCTTCAGCCTTAAGCAACGNCTCAGAAGCAGAGAAAAGCTCCAAGTTGGCTTCAGCCTTAAGCAACGCAGCACTTGCTTTGTGGTCACGACCAATCATCCGTAGATTTTACGTTCAGCAATAGCGATTTGGGACTATTCGAAACGTAAAACCATAGACTATTCCCTCTACTAACTTTTATTCTACTCAGATTAGGAAGAAAGCGAGATTTCTTTTCGAAGCATTTGGCATAAGGACAATTCTCGTCTCAGGGTTCACTGGTGCCCCAAAGAGGTCACTTTTAAGCTGGCGGTAAATTGATAAATCATATTTATTTGTGTGTAAAAGTTCGTGTTTGGCTCAAACTTATGTGATATATACTTGCTGAAGTTAAAATTTTTGATATTAACTAAATTTCATACCTAATATTCACGCTCTCTAGTCGTGTTTACAAGAGCAAACAGTAAAAATACAATTGTGTTTGGCTTATTTCAGTGAAAAAACGTTACGAATTTAAGTGCGAAATAAATATAGCAGTTGTCAAAAGGAACTTTGTACTTTTCTACTTTTCCTTAAAGATACTGCACAGAAAAGCTCTAACAGTTAATTTTTTTTTTACCATTTCACTATTTTTCGAATAATTTATTATATTTAAATTAAGTAATTTTGTTGACCAAGTTCTGTTAAATCCAGTTTTTGGACAGAATATTGAACAACATGTGAACATATTCCATCATAATATTTCCACACTGGTGCGAAGAACAACGTTTATTCTTTACGTAGGTTCTAGAACAATACAGAACAGAAGGTTTTCCCAATAATATTTTTTTNGCGAAGAACAACGTTTATTCTTTACGTAGGTTCTAGAACAATACAGAACAGAAGGTTTTCCCAATAATATTTTTTTAATGAAAATTATAATTAACCCATTTACTTCCATAAAAAAATGAAAAATACGGTACACATGCGACACCAGTGTACCCTGGCGGGGAAAATATTTTAGTTGTCAAACTAAACGAATTTAGCTTCCCAACCTGAATAAAAAAAAGCTGAGATATACAGGTTGTTCGCTGTAAAGTGAGCTCTTTTAAGTCCCTTGTTACTTTTTCCTTTCAGCAATTTTTTTTTATCCTTGAAACAACTTTTTAAATCAATATTGCCGTGTAAGTAACAAACACAGCGTGTATATTCCACCACACTCGGAAGTTAACGTCTATGGTTAAAATAATATTTATTTATAACTTTTATTCCAAATGAGTGGGCTTTCAAATGTGCTCACTTTGCCTTGAATAGTCTATACGCGTAGAACTGTAGCACGGTTTAAAATCAATTTCGTGTAAAGGCTGTCCACGGTATTGAAAGGCCTGCTTGCGATCTACTTGTATGAACGTTGTGTATTCTTACGCCATGTCTAAGATTAACATCGCCATATGACTGATAACTTCGTTCATGCGTGGATAAAGTAAATTTAAAATTATTGCAAAGAGACCTTTTACAAATTTTCTTGTTATTACTCTTATATGTATGCATAAAATTAAACAGAATATAAAATAAATAATTTCAATATTCACAAATGGAGCTGCAGAGGTGTAGTGGTTAGACTACTCGCCTTCCACCACGACGAACCGTGTTCGATTCCCAGAGGGGTCGTCCCCGGGATTTTCGTATGTGGGAATCGTGACGGTTTTTTTTTTCTGGAATCTCCCGTTTCCCCGCCCTTGCATTCCGACGCTACTCCGTACTTACCTCGCTTCACCCTCGTCGGCTCTCAAGACCTCGATTTTAAGATCCACCCAGATCTCCTCACTCACTCACTATTCACAAATGTTTCATCAACACTTTTAATTAATTTAATATTATAAAAATTGAACTTCTTTCCCTCCGTCGGTACCAATTTAACTGAGCGTATGACACTAGATGTGCCCGTTAAATGCAGGTATTGGCAATGACACTTTTCAAACGCTAGATTCAGAAGTGCCCAGATATTAGCGTACGACGTACGCGTAAGAGACGTCTGCGTTGAACGTTTACAGAAATGTGTGATTCATAGAGAATGCACTCGTCTTATGTTCAAGCAATCATACACGACTAGAAATTAACTTGATTTCAGTGAAATAGTGGTTTATTAGCAAATAACATTCCATTTCATTTGCACCTTTACGCTGTAATTTCTTACTGCACAGGATTTTTCAATAATATAACACAAAAAATAAGAGTCTATAAGAAGTTAAAATACAATTAATTATTACAAACCATTTAGGTAGACGTATAATTTAAATGAGCACAGAAAAAATGTGTACGTTTTCTTTAAGAAATTAAATTTAATATTCAATTCTATATAATATATTTTATTCTTTTTTGCATCTTTAATCTTATTGGCTGAAGGCATTAAGCAGTATTCACAATTCAGCGGCGTGGCGCGACGAGCATTAGTCAATCACAGCGCTGTCGCCGGCGACACGAGCGTTGGATACAACGCAGACGTTGAACGGCGACGAGAATNCCGACACGAGCGTTGGATACAACGCAGACGTTGAACGGCGACGAGAATAAGAAGAAGGCACGTTTTGTAAACATTGAGTCTACCATCTGTGCATGGGGGGTTTAACTAAATATGTGATATTTAATAAAAATGTGCTGTGATTGCTTATATTCGTTACTGAAAGCATATGGCCCTATGTTTATTTTCGCACAATGAGTTATTTCTATCTGTTTTAATTTTTGAATATATGTTTTTGCGTTTGCTGGTNCGAAGAACAACGTTTATTCTTTACGTAGGTTCTAGAACAATACAGAACAGAAGGTTTTCCCAATAATATTTTTTTTATGAAAATTATAATTAACCCATTTACTTCCATAAAAAAATTAAAAATACGGTACACATGCGACACCATTGTACCCTGGCGGGGAAAATATTTTAGTTGTCAAACTAAACGAATTTAGCTTCCCAACCTGAATAAAAAAAAGCTGAGATATACAGGTTGTTCGCTGTAAAGTGAGCTCTTTTAAGTCCCTTGTTACTTTTTCCTTTCAGCAATTTTTTTTTATCCTTAAAATAACTTTTTAAATCAATATTGCCGTGTAAGTAACAAACACAGCGTGTATATTCCACCACACTCGGAAGTTAACGTCTATGGTTAAAATAATATTTATTTATAACTTTTATTCCAAATGAGTGGGCTTTCAAATGTGCTCACTTTGCCTTGAATAGTCTATACGCGTAGAACTGTAGCACGGTTTAAAATCAATTTCGTGTAAAGGCTGTCCACGGTATTGAAAGGCCTGCTTGCGATCTACTTGTATGAACGTTGTGTATTCTTACGCCATGTCTAAGATTAACATCGCCATATGACTGATAACTTCGTTCATGCGTGGATAAAGTAAATTTAAAGTTATTGCAAAGAGACCTTTTACAAATTTTCTTGTTATTACTCTTATATGTATGCATAAAATTAAACAGAAAATAAAATAAATAATTTGAATATTCACAAATGGAGCTGCAGAGGTGTAGTGGTTAGACTACTCGCCTTCCACCTAAACGAACCGTGTTCGATTTCCAGAGGGGTCGTCCCCGGGATTTTCGTATGTGGGAATCGTGACGGTTTTTTTTTTCTGGAATCTCCCGTTTCCCCGCCCTTGCATTCCGACGCTACTCCGTACTTACCTCGCTTCACCCTCGTCGGCTCTCAAGACCTCGATTTTAAGATCCACCCAGATCTCCTCACTCACTCACTATTCACAAATGTTTCATCAACACTTTTAATTAATTTAATATTATAAAAATTGAACTTCTTTCCCTCCGTCGGTACCAATTTAACTGAGCGTATGACACTAGATGTGCCCGTTAAATGCAGGTATTGGCAATGACACTTTTCAAACGCTAGATTCAGAAGTGCCCAGATATTAGCGTACGACGTACGCGTAAGAGATGTCTGCGTTGAACGTTTACAGAAATGTGTGATTCATAGAGAATGCACTCGTCTTATGTTCAAGCAATCATACACGACTAGAAATTAACTTGATTTCAGTGAAATAGTGGTTTATTAGCAAATAACATTCCATTTCATTTGCACCTTTACGCTGTAATTTCTTACTGCACAGGATTTTTCAATAATATAACACAAAAAATAAGAGTCTATAAGAAGTTAAAATACAATTAATTATTACAAACCATTTAGGTAGACGTATAATTTAAATGAGCACAGAAAAAATGTGTACGTTTTCTTTAAGAAATTAAATTTAATATTCAATTCTATATAATATATTTTATTCTTTTTTGCATCTTTAATCTTATTGGCTGAAGGCATTAAGCAGTATTCACAATTCAGCGGCGTGGCGCGACGAGCATTAGTCAATCACAGCGCTGTCGCCGGCGACACGAGCGTTGGATACAACGCAGACGTTGAACGGCGACGAGAATAAGAAGAAGACACGTTTTGTAAACATTGAGTCTACCATCTGTGCATGGGGGGTTTAACTAAATATGTGATATTTAATATAAATGTGCTGTGATTGCTTATATTCGTTACTGAAAGCATATGTCCCTATGTTTATTTTCGCACAATGAGTTATTTCTATCTGTTTTAATTTTTGAATATATGTTTTTGCGTTTGCTGGTAAAATAAATTCTGAGCAGTATCCGTGTTTATTTGATAAGTTTTGATTATATTTTATATGAGTTTCATGGGAAAGGTTTAAAGTATTTTTGATATAAACAAACCCACATGTATTTTTCGTGCGACATCTGTTTACGAAAAAACGAACTTGCCAACGTGTACACCATATAGCAGCATAGTCTGCATCAGCGATGGCCGGCGACATGTTGTCGCTTAGTAGTGAATAGGGATGAGCTTTTTGTGCTAACTGTTACTGTGACACAAAAATATATGTGATTGGTATCTGCGATTTTGTCACAGGAACACACGAACATACACACACACACACACACACACACACATATATATATATAAAGTAACAAATGTAACAGTGGTAATGATTGCATTACCAGCGTTGATTTGAAAACATCGATACTTAAGTGCAATTAATAATAAAGGTTTCTTTTGAGAAGTTTTGTCATTTTCCGCAGTAATTTTCCGTTACTGAAAAATTCGCTCGATTACTAAAAGTCAGAACTAAACCAGGCAACTGATTGCGTTAACATCTAAACAATAAAAAATTGTTTTTCAAAATAACATATAAGTATACATAAAAAGTTTTATTTAGTAGCATTCAATGTTTTGTAGATTGACTATAACAATACAGTAGGTCGGAGCAAACATAATAAAAGTAAAACTAAAGGCATTCATGTTAACATATTTACTAGTATTTTATTCAGAAGCTATGGTTAATCATTGAATATTTTGTTTAAAAGAACTCAGCCGCCATATCTTGGTACACATGCAAGGCTAGCTGTGACGCTGGAAATGTCACAGGTAGCTGAAATGAACTGTGACAGAAGAAGTTTCTTCGCTTGTCACAGTTCATTTCACAAGCTGTGACCTGTCATTATGCGATAGCTCAATCACAGATATTTCAATGACTTTGTCACAGATATATATTTGATAAGGAAATATCTGTGACAAGGAGTCAGATTGCTGTATTGTGAATACTGCCTTACGTACACGATACGAAATAAAATATAGAAATTTTCTACAAATCTGCAAGTCGAGAATGTTCCTACAAGAAATGTGCGTGATATTTATTTAACAATCTGTAAAAATACCAACTTTAATTCTGACACGTACACGTTCATTACACACACTTTTTTCCATCGTAAACCGACCTTTACTGCTAAGGATGTACTACAATCGACAAAACCATGACAATACCAATAAGGCTGGACCTACCCAATGAGGCTGTCGTATTCGTCCTGCAGTTGCAAGCGATTCACAATATTGTGTCGTTCGTCAGTCCTGTACGGCAGAATTTCAGTGTGACAATTCAACATCGCGATCTTTCTTTAGTTGGGTATATACTTTGTTTGGAAATGAATTTTCAAGAGAGGAACATTTTGGTTAAATACCTTTTTTACGTAATAAGATTTTACACAGATTTTTTTTTTACATTTTAAATTCCTAAATTTACCACTAAAGATAAATAAACATTGATCTACCGCCTGTAATTTAATTTCAAAGTGCGTATTCACGTCTAAGGATTGTCGTGAGAAGGCGGTGGCTCATCCGTCCGTTCGTCCGTCCGTCTAAAGTTAAAGTTTGGTAAATATTTGACGTATGGACGGATAGAAAAAAAAGTTACCTTGCGATTTGCTGAAGATCACGTGACCGCCGGACGGACGGACGACTGGCGGATGCGACGGACTATTGTAGGTCCAGCCTTACTGTAATTAAAAGTTGCATATCTTCTGTAAAATGGCGCTTGCTACAAATACGCATACAACAATACCCATGACGATTGCCAACGTACAGCTGCATAGAAAGTTGACGAACTTTAAAAATTTTTTGTGCAAGAACCTGTGCATAGCAANGCTACAAATACGCATACAACAATACCCATGACGATTGCCAACGTACAGCTGCATAGAAAGTTGACGAACTTTAAAATTTTTTTTGTGCAAGAACCTGTGCATAGCCAATTAATAAATAACAAATAAATCGGAATTTCCAGTCATTACTACACACGTAAAATTCACTCTCTTACTGTAGGCTCTACATTTTCAGTCACGAAGCTAAACGGACATTTGACTCCAATCATTATATTCCTTTAAGGGTAATTTGTTTTGTTTATTTAGAATGTGGATACAAAACTGATAAGTGCAATAGTTAAAATAATTCTTCTTCATCCACCACGGCTGTTTAATAACGAGATATCTACATAGAAAAAAGAGTTTAAAATATGTAAGAAGTTCGCCAACTTACACGAGGGAAATTCAAAATACTGTTCGTAAAAATTTCCAAGATGGAAGTGAAAACATATTGGATATCACATGAAAATATCCTGTTTTAAAGGCCTAACTTATGTCAACTGTAGCACTGCTTTTATTTTGGCAATGGATACGCGTATGGATATGGTTTTATTAATGGTTATTTTGATTGTAGCGAGGCCTAGCTTTTGTCTGCGTATATATTTTTTTACGCTTCGCGAATTTACAGGGCGTTTTGGACGAACTACGCTGAGCTACTTAACATACCTGTTAAGTTCCTGGTTAGATGAAACACAGTTGTCTGAGGAATAAAATTCAACGTTCTGCATTGACGCGCTTGGCTTGGTCCGATTTAACCGCACGTTCGCTCCAGCGCAGCACTTCCGCGACGCGTCACGACTTGTCAGGACTTCGTCCGCCACTGAACATAACGACAATTGCCTGCCGCCAGACATATGCCACTGTTTTAGCGCTCCCAGCGGAGAACGCCGAAAACACGCCGCGTCCAAACGTGGCTTGAGGAAATACAGCTGCCGAAACGGGGCGCGTCGAATGCGCCATTTTCTACCCATATTCACTACGTGACGTCACTACCGTTTCGTTAAACTGTATGGCACACTTTCGTTTTCTGAAAATGTAATTTTTGTTGTTCATAGATCATAGATGAAGTAATATGTACCTGCCCAATATTGACCGCTAGTTCAGCTCTTATGAATGTACTCTTATTGCATGTATCACAAGCCGTTTGCACTTATGTTAAGAACAAAATATCTTATATTTGGTTAAATTGAAATGTTACATATATTTTATTTATAAATTACAAAATTTCATTTATAATTAATACGAATATAAATAGGGGGAAAATGTGTGTTGGTAATGCCTAGTATGAAATAGTTCTTCTGAAGAATATTATTACAATGAGTGCNTTATGTTAAGAACAAAATATCTTATATTTGGTTAAATTGAAATGTTACATATATTTTATTTATAAATTACAAAATGTAATTTATAAAAAAATACGAATGTAAATAGGGGGAAAATGTGTGTTGGTAATGCCTAGTATGAAATAGTTCTTCTGAAGAATATTATTACAATGAGTGCNTAAATAGGGGGAAAATGTGTGTTGGTAATGCCTAGTATGAAATAGTTCTTCTGAAGAATATTATTACAATGAGTGCGCACGAATGCGGTGTGTTGTCCCTTTAGTGTAATTTTCTAGACTTGGTTAAGCTTAGTTTGCTTGAGGCGGAGAGAAAATCCGGAAGTAGAACTTTAGCAGGGCTTCAGAAAAGTGGGAGTAACCATGAATGGACTATACCGCCATTACATAGTCATTACGTTACAGTGCATAGAGTTCATTCAAGGCTCCTTTGAACTTTTCTGAAGCCCTGCTAAAGTTCTTCTTCCAGAATATTCCTCCGCCTCATGCAAACAAAGCTTTGTTAATTCTTATAAAATTACACCGACGGGATGGCGCACCATATTCGTGAGCACTCAGTTTAATAATATTTTGCAGAAGAACTAATTCTTACTATGCATTACCAAGACACTTTCTTTCTGACTATTTTATTTATATTAATTTTAAATTAGATATTATAATTTATGGACAAAATATAAGCAAAATTCTATTTAGTTAAAAATAAGGAACTTTTATGTCAACAAAAGTATAGAACGCTTCAGATGCATGATATATTTAGGAAATAACCAAACACGTTATACATGGGGTAATTTTTCAAAAGTTATGTTCAAAAAGTGTGAAGAAACCGCGTATAGGTTATAATTTTCTGTCTTTATCAGAACACTGTAGGTGGTGCGGTACCCCACCAGCTATCATGCGCTAGTTTCTTGGGGCGCTGAGATTAAACGGTTGGCCATAATAAAAATGATCTCTGTACGTTCTTAAAGCGCCTGGCACAGTTACCTGTTGGTGTTGGTGTTGTTGGTGTGCAACTTATTCTATGGCACAGTAGTCGGTTGGCGCGTTGGTGTAAATTTTTTGCGATCGAGCTACCAGGTAGCAGTAAATCAGTAAAAAAAAAAAAATCTTATTGTTATCATTTGGAGAGATTTTGATTGCCTGAAATCAACAGCACTGAGGTAAGCGATAATCAAAAATGATATGTGACGGAAAAGTACTCCATTGTAGCAAAATTAAAATAAATAAAATATATTGCCTAGCTAATACATATATTTCAAATGNGACGGAAAAGTACTCCATTGTAGCAAAATTAAAATAAATAAAATATATTGCCTAGCTAATACATATATTTCAAATATTTTTATACATTGGGTTTTTAGTATTGAAAAATGCTGGTTGCTGACGGATATCAATACTTTTATTTGCACCTTTACCCTCCTCCATTTCAACATTTTTCACGTAATTTGCCGTCACATGTCCAAACTACATATCACCATCTAATTGGTCGGTTGGTGCTAAAAAGTACAATATTTTCAACTTCCTACATGACCAACAGCCAACACAAACACCAACCACCAACCGCCCATTGCGCCAGGAGCTTAACATTTCTCGCGTTCCTGCGTAGCCCCAGTGTTAACAATCCGCCATATTTTACACGTTACACACAGTTTGTGTTCTAAATACACCCCTACCTCCGGCGAGCTCTTCCGAATGAGACGGGGATTGAAATTAGNTCGAACGAGACGGGGATTGAAATTAGAAAGGCAGAATTTTGCGGCTTTCCAAAAAGGAGTGGCGGAGCTGTGTAAGCCTGTGTGATGGACAAGCGATCTGATAAAGCTGTCGAAAACAACTCCTCGAAAAGGAAACGGGTGGAACGGGTGTGCTTTCGTCTTCGCGCTTCATCAGCACGTCTTCTTACCCACACATTATGCCGCGTGCTTGCTTTACTGCGGAACACGAGAACAGTGCTCACCCTTGAAACTTTACTGACATATCCGATGGCGATAACAAACCAAATTATTCACCTCATTCGCGGGCTACAATATTCCTTGAATTCAAGAATAGGCATGCAATCAAGTGTTTGTGACTTCGCGCATTTGTAATTACACTTGTTGGCAGGCTCGCAAGTTTTACAGTTTTTTGTTATTAAAATATTTTTCTACCACTAAAACCATTTAATATTGAAGAATGGTTTTTGTGACGGTAAACCATAGTACATTGTTATTATATTACTTTATATGTGCAGTATATATTTTTTCTGCTTTTAGTTACTGAATTCACCGTAAACGATATATTCGTCAGCCAGTTTTTTATTATCACCGCGAGAATATTTCAATGTACACTCTAAACGGGAGTCGTAAAATGTAGCTGTTTTTAAAGTGTTTTTTTTTTTGCTTGAATGTTAAATAGAGAAGGGAGAAAAGTCCAGGGTTACGGAACGCGCATTCCTAAGTACAAAATATTGCTCGCAATCNTGCTGGAATGTTAAATAGAGAAGGGAGAAAAGTCCAGGGTTACGGAACGCGCATTCCTAAGTACAAAATATTGCTCGCAATCTCAAAAAAAAAAAATCTCTCTTTTATATGACTGGCACACGATGACGTCTTATGCCTGTTTCAAATATACGCCGATCACGCCGGAACAGCCATAGTGGAAAACTATAACAGCCAATCAGAAACCGTCTTCGTTTTCCGCACGAGCCACTCCGAAAAGTTGACCTCATGCCAAAATTTCTGCTCGCGGAAAGAGCAAACTTAGCCGATACTTCCCAGAAGTCAATTGGTTTAATTGGGGTATTTAATACCGCTATTTTCTTGGACAGTCAACGTGTATTGACATAATATTATAGAGTAGTTCAATGTATGTGTTTGTAATGACTTACGTAAACATAAACGTTAATTTGGTTCAACACTTGGTCTGGAAGAAAACCAATAGGTAGCACTAAACTTTAAATTATTTCTGGAAATATAAGACAAAAATATAGTCCCTTAAAAATCTTTAAGTTTCGTACAAAAATATAAGTACTAAACAATGAAGAAACATGACATTGTCTTGTTTGCGGTCAATCCCTGATTTGAGAATCTCGGTGTTAAAAACAAAAAGTTACTGATATAAATAGCTAGCCTACTTTCCTCAAAATGGGNCCCTGATTTGAGAATCTCGGTGTTAAAAACAAAAAGTTACTGATATAAATAGCTAGCCTACTTTCCTCAAAATGGGTGTGAATAGTGTTTCTTGAAGTTCTTAAAAGCTGAGATGGCAGGCAGGTCTTGGCATCTCGTTGACAGCAATATAATAAGAGATGGGACCAGAAACATATGCAACAGCTGTGAGACAATTACACAAGTGTCTTATCCAGGAATAGAACCCAGAATACCTCGTACCATGAGCTAACGTGCAACAAACTGCATTGATGTAGTCGGATTCGCAGCATCAACACCTGGGGAAAAGTCACACTGCAATGGAAATGGCAATCAGGGGCTCTCATTTTGTAATGAGATCAAAGCATTAATAATTTAAAAATTATGTAATTACAGTTTTAAAAAAATATGCTTCAAACATATAGGAAAAACAACAGAAAAAATGCAGTCGTGNCCCTGATTTGAGAATCTCGGTGTTAAAAACAAAAAGTTACTGATATAAATAGCTAGCCTACTTTCCTCAAAATGGTTGTGAATAGTGTTTCTTGAAGTTCTTAAAAGCTGAGATGGCAGGCAGGTCTTGGCATCTCGTTGACAGCAATATAATAAGAGATGGGACCAGAAACATATGCAACAGCTGTGAGGCAATTACACAAGTGTCTTATCCAGGAATAGAACCCAGAATACCTCGTACCATGAGCTAACGTGCAACCAACTGCATTGATGGAGTCGGATTCGCAGCATCAACACCTGGGGAAAAGTCACACTGCAATGGAAATGGCAATCAGGGGCTCTCATTTTGTAATGAGATCAAAGCATTAATAATTAAAAAATTATGTAATTACAGTTTTAAAAAAATATGCTTCAAACATATAGGAAAAACAACAGAAAAAATGCAGTCGTGTTTCTAAAAGTTAAATATGGTAGTTCCCTAATCAAAAGACATCACTGTCAACACTTCCACATGTTCTTCTTTAAGATTCTGTCTCCTGTCAAAAACAACCAGGCTGTAACAGCTTAAGAGATGCTCAGAGTCAACATTGTTGTTGGGCATCCACATGTCTCTCAGTGCTCATGCTTTGAATGATAAGGTTGACTTATCTTAAATGTTTACTTATTTTAAAAATAAGTTTCTGAGCCCCTAAAAACACGAACGATTGAGTGGTCTACCGTAGCGCTACTTTTGTGAAGAAACTGGCGGAAATCGGTTAATTGGTTCCCGAGGTATGGCGTAAAAATTTATTTTCTTATATGGTTCTATCTTACAAAATTGCCTAAGACATTTTCTGTATACGATACTTCTGATAGATATTGTCAGCATACAAATTTTGGTTGGAACAGGTTAGATTGTTTAATAGGTATGACAAACACATCTAAACAATTTACATGGCCAAAATTTTCTAAATAAAATTCTGACCCTACTTAAATTATGTAAGTTTATGTGGCCATGTGTGAAATTTGGTGGAAATTAGTTGAATGGTTCCGAAAATGTGGCAAAATGTTAAACTTTCTCACCTTACACTATTATACAAAAAGACAGCAAAAGAGTAACTCTGTACTAATAATTGATGCATCTTTTGAATACTATAAGCGTACAAAATTCGGTTGAATTTTGTTGGATTGTTTAATAGATACAACATACTTATCTAAATTACAGGGAAGGTGGATAAGCAGACATTGGTGAGAAAGGATGGTAACTTCGATCACGTGTCAATGTGAAATTGTTAGGAACCGAAATAAGTTACTGATGTGCTATTTCTTATTCCAGAGTTTATAAATCAAACCAGAAACTATAATCTAATTATTCTGGCGTTCACAATTTTTAACATAGCATTAAGAGATGAAAATAATTGTTCTCACATCCCCGCCACATTTACTGGGAGCATGGCATTTAGCGTGTCCTTTCAAATATACAGTAAGCATTTAGTGGTAGACAATTATTCTCAAATGTTTATTTCAAAAGTTCTTAAACTTGAAACAATGTTACGTTTGAATTTGCGTACCAAGGTTATGCACATAGAAGCTAAATTCAGAGGGGCAGGACTCCAATTCAGATGACTACCGAATATATAAGAATACAGAAACAGAAAGGTGTCGGGTATAGCGATCTCGAAACACACGCCAGCAAGATTGTTTCCCTGGCCAGCAATATGGCGGAGAGTCGTCTATTTATCGAGCGGAGTCTAACTGGCCAGACGACAGTACGGCCAGCAGGGAAACTCCCGGAGCACACTCAATGGATAAAACCCACACCTGCGTGGCCAATCAGCGAGTACGCCCATATCAAATGAACCAACGCACCTTTTGACATGACCACCAAATACGTGCTATAGTTGGGAATTAATTTATTTGTGATTCTAGTCTCAATCTATCGCCCCGTTTGGCTTCCTCGTCACACGGGTGCTCAGGCCTTAAATACACTCTTACTCTGAATCAGTGGTTTCAATCAGTTGAATTATTTTACTAAATCTTCTGTTATCTACTGTGAATCAGTGCAATGCAGTGAGGTTTTACTGTCAGGCCAGTGCAGCTCACCACACACAAAAAAATGTTGTAAACCGAACTGAAAATTACTTGTAATACATAATACAAATAATAGTACATATACAAAAAAAATTTGTTTGTAAACATGTTGCATTTGTATTCGTAAAAGAACAGGATTTCTAGGACTACAGTTTAATTCTTGCAGCAATACTGAATTTACAAGCTTTAACATGTAATGGTAGTAAAAACTTTTCTGGCAATTAGTTTCCCAAAATTTGTTTTGAAAAATAAAAAAATAAATAATTGTGTTTAGGAATTAGTATAGATTACTGTTTGCCCTGCGAATGTCAGCAACTTAAATGATCAGCAAAATTTTTCTGATTCAAGTGGAGCAGTTTCAACAGACACATAGTGATATACGCTGATCAGGAGTAGTTTTGAACTGTTTCGATTTTAGAATGTAGATAATACGCGATACCGGCTGCTGTTTTTACGCTTGCACAAGCTTCTATATGGTCTGGTGCACTAACCGGTATACTAGCCGCTATGCCAGCAAGTTTACCACTCTAGCTACAAGAGTTTAAATTTTTACTTAAAAATCGCAAGTGTTAAATTTTTTTTAATTATATAAGTAGTTTTTTAATTCTCGAACATGGGTTCCAGGCAACACTTAAAATCTGCCTTCGGCATTATTATTTAGATTTTTCGTATTTCAAAGTCCTTTTGATGAAAGTCGACGTAATGGACTTATGCTCGAGATTAAGACAATTCTTTACCGCTACATAAATTCGTTTCAAGTGTCGACAACGGGCAGCGCACTGCGATCAAGTACGAGAGCTGGTTTGGAGCATTCTTGGGCACGACAAGCGCTGTTGCCAAACCTGGTGTGAGATCCGAGAATACATATGATGTAAATATATCGGATCTCGTAAAAACGCGTCTTAAATTTGTACACGTGTCTTTCTGCTGTCAATAAATTTGTTCTTATTTTATCATAGTGTATAGATGGCAGGTTAAAGAAATCGATGTTAAACCGCAGTGATTGGGGAGTTAAGCGACTTACAAACAAACTTTAAACTCTACAGAATATAATGCCTTACTGGGATTCCAACACAAAACTTACCACTCGCTAAATGTCGGTATAGCCATAAGCAATGAAAATACCAAAGTTCTGCTATTCTTTAAGGAACAATCCATATATAAAAAATACAGAGACAACGGTGCTGCTAAACGATTTAAGTTATGGAAAAAAATTATGGAACTAAAATTTAGCTGTGGAATTGTAAAAAATATAATTGTTACTTATTGTTTACAAACACAATGCTGAATACACGAGCTAGTGACTGCAATATAAGCTGCGTATTAAAAATTTTCTCGAAATAGTGATGCAAATTTAATTTTAAAATAATTTATCTTGTCAAACAATATCTGGAAAACGTGTCAGGAAATTATACAATATTTTTTAATGACAGTTGCATCGCATCAAAAGATACTGCTGTTATTCAGAGCACAAGATGCAAATAATATTTTAGCTGGAAACAACGGTATTTCAAAGGGGTATACCACGGATCGTGCTGAACAGGATCTTGTATATGACTAAGTGTCTCATTCTTGACGGTTTTAGCGATACAGCACAATAAAAAAATCCTTATAGAGTTTTCTATACAACAAAGAAAACCATTTCTTTAAGGCTGTTAACACAATATTTCTTTAATTAAAAGGGAATGTTACAGAAAGATAGGTTTGCTGTTACTAAATATGTTCTTTACTAGTTTTTTGTTTTATGCCGACATTGCCTTTCTTTATAGCAAATAAATAAATATTCATTGAACTGCTTTTGTTCACAGTAAAGAAATATTACTTCGTTCCAATAGTAACGCTTTAGCAATATTAAAAGTTTTCATTCGGTCATTGTAGTCTTCAGTACGTAAGTGTGGCCATGACGCAAACATTCATAAACTAATATATTCTGCAGTTACAAAACTCCAACCGAGCAAGCAGACGTTAAGTGTCATTCTGAAGTGCAGTGATTCTCCAATTACCTAACCTCAATTCCTGCCAAGTGGTTGCATTACATACTGGCTCATGTTACAAAATTAATAATCCACCTATAAAAAATTGTAGGAATCTAGCATGGCAAAATAATAGTTTGGTGACGAGCGTTAGACTAGAAACACAAGGGGGTGCAAGTTCGAGTCTCGCAGTCGTAGGTGTTTTTTTTAATGAATATAATTTTGAAAGATATGTTGTTTTTTTTTTGTTATTTACAAATCACGGTTTTTTTTCAGAGCACGAATCCTTGTTACGGGGTAACTGATATTACTACAAAGACGCCTGCTGGGATATTGAAACGACAAGGCAAGGTTATCATAGTCATTACTAGAGACCGGAGAAATTCGCGAGTTCAATGACCTGCATGCTAGACTCTACAGTCTTATATACAAATATGCCGACATCAACTGCCCATTGGTTGTCTGCTGTCACAGCGGAAGGAGACAATTGGACACCGTTCCCCAGCAGGTGTCGAACGCAGTGTAGACCAATGGTTAAAGTTATATAAACGCACGTGTTTTGAATTCTAGCTTGTCCCAAAATTAACTCCCGAATTTATTGGGTCTCTAGTCATTACTATATAGATCAAACAAAAATTATGCTTATGGCAAGCCTACTTTGCAATGGTTCATATTACCACAACAACATTTTTTTTGGCGGCAACAAATCATGTGCTGCAGCGAAGGAAGCGTTTTTACAGTGAGAACACTCTGCTTCTGTGCCTCACAAATGCAAAATGTCTCTAAGTGGGCGGGCTCCAGTGTGAGGGACTTCGCGTTCATTTATACTTATCTAAAGAAACTGCCTAGCCGTTCGTCTTAACGAAACCCGGCATGCTCCGGATTTATTCGCCGAGCCAGATGATGTAAACGCATGTCACCGCCAACATGCTCCGCCCAGCTCTGCGCTGCTAACTGCTTCAACTGCTAAGAAGCCGCACACCGCTGACGTTGACACACAACTGGCATTAACGCCGTTCGTCGGCTCGTCTGGCGTCTTCGTTTCGCCGCCGCTGCAACTTGTCTCCGCGAATGTTCTTTCGCACCATCTCGACGTGTATACGGGCAGTCGAGATTTGTTTTAAAAACGATTCCCCTCGAGAGATGTTCGTCGTGCGCCGACGCCAGTTCCCACATTCTCTCTGAAGAGATGTTAACCATCCGCGAGCTGTGTTGTTCGTCAAATATGCCGTTACGCCCACGTGCCTACGTGTGCTTCTAGGTGCGACATCTTCTGACGAATTCAAAACCAAACCCAGAGTTTTGTAATTCTCACTTTATCAAAGTTCGGCATAAGGAAATGCTACACAAAGTGTTGCATATTGTAGGATAGATTTAATTTATCGTGAACAAATCTCGAAGAAAATTACTCGATGATTCACTCAAGATATACACTACCTGATGTTATGTTTAATGTTCCCAAAGTTCCTTTCATTATTGCAGCTCTCGGATCTCGCAAGAAGGAAAATAATTTGACAAAGGTATGACGTGAAATAGTTTTCAATTTTATTATTCTTTCCACTGGCCATAACGTGTTATCTTTCGGAATACAAGGGGACTGCTTAGAAATTAATCACTTCTGAACTGAGCGTTGATGATTCATCTACAAATAATACATGAAAAGTGTTTCCCCTGTCAATGAAAGTGAAACGAAAATACATAGTTTTGCAATGTTTTAATAATTAAATATATTTTTTAAACGCCCTAAACTGACTTAAAATGATTCTACAGTCGTTTCCTCACATAGAATAAATCAGTTTTGTTGAGTTATAGCTGATTCTTTAAAACACTGCTACTTACTGCGTTGCATACAGATGCCCGCAAATCAGGCCCAATGTTATTTCCCACAATTACGAATTTCAACAAAAGCTTCAGTACTGAAATTTAACTGGAGCAAAAAGATCAATCTCGTTCGCCTCAAAATACAGGGAAAATCATTAACTAATATAAAAGGCCAAACATTTCAGCTAAACTTCCTGTAGAGCATCAAATTATGAAGTCACCCCTTCGAACTAAAATGTTATTTGTAAGTCTAAGTTCCAAAAATTATACACATTTTTTTTAATTTTCATATTTTCTAGTGTTATAGAATAAAATCACAAAACAGTAATACTAATAGGACATATGTAAATTTAATAAGCAACGTATGTTGAAATTACACTACAGTTTGTGAAAAATGCCACACCCAGAAAGAGTGGTCCGAATAAATCCAAACTCGGAGGATGTGTAGAACAGTGTACCATAAATTAGTGATTACGGTTGCAGAGATATGGCGTACACGTAGACCCAGTAGCGCCCTCTCTTGTGTGACGGGAAAGGTCTTTGTTACGCCAAGTTCAGTCAGTGAAGAGCCGTCAAACGAAGGGAAAGCAAGTGCCAGTATGCCTCGTCAACGTCAAAGGGTGCCATATTAGCATTTGAGTGAGTTAGAACGGGGCAGGATGATAAATCTCCAGGAAACGGGTTTGTCATACCGTGACATTTCGGTTCGTACAGGGCATGCTGCTATGACAGTTATGCGTATGTGGAACCAGTGCATAGAAGAGGATCGTACGCAGCGACGAGCGGGTACTGGACCACGCAATGTGACCACAGCGCGGGATGACCGCCATCTTGCCCGCATGGCCGTATTGAACCGTACAGCCTCGTCCACAGTGTAGGCTCGACACCGGAGCACTGCGACGGGTGTGGACTTGCCTGCGTCAACAGTTCGACGCCGTCTGCTGCGGGCTGGACTGGTGGCACGCATGCCATTGCGTCGCCTTCCATTGTCCAGAAAACTCAAACGCCTCAGACTGCAATGGGCACGTGAATGCCGCCGGGGGCGTGCTGGGTGGCAAAATGTAGCATTATCGGACGAGTCCCACTTAAACCTGCCCTACAACGATGTCCGCATACGTGTTAGACGATACCGTGGTGACCGCAATCTAGCAGCCTGCATTATGGAGCGGCATAGCGAACAAAACCCAAGTGTGATGGTTTGGGGCCCCATTGGATACAGGTTGCTATCTTGACTGCTACGTATTGAGGGTATTCTGAACCGAAACCGCAACATCGGGAAGATTTTAGAGCCCAAAGTACTGCCCCTCCTTCAGGCAATTCCACATGCCATATTTCAGCAGGTCAATGCCCGGCCACATTTGGCGAGAAATGTGCAGGCCTTATTCAATGAATGACGGGTACCACTGCTGCCCTGGCCTGCACGTTCGCCTGACATGTCGCCCATCGAACATATCTGGAATATTGTTGGTCAGCGACTTGTTCGTCACGGTCCTCCAGCAACCACTGTTGATGCATTGTGGACTCGCATACAAATCGCGGGTGGGGAAGGGGGAAGGGTTCCCCAGGAACATAATCCAAGTCCTCTTTGATTTCATGCCCCGACGTTTAGGGGCTTTGATTGCAGCACATGAAAGCTTCACACCATACCGAAGTCTCAAGGACAGAGATCATGAACAGTTCTGTAATTATAATCAATTGTGTATTTTCATGTACCTCATCAGTGGTATAAAGTTAATTTCAGTAACATGTATCCTTCTTGGTGTTGCATTTTTCACAAACGTTTGTATATGTAACTAGCTTATTTTGAACATTTAAGAATCTATAAAAGATTTATAGAGCCAGACTTCAGTAAATGCACGATCTATGTTAAATGTTAAAATGTTTGTTATGAAGTAGAGTTGGCCGATAGCCTTACCTGTTTATTAGCATTTCAAAGTTCCTTTTTTAAATCGTTTCGTAATGGCATATGTTACGCTAAATGCGTAATAGAAGTGGCTGTAAATATCTCTACAAAACTGAGGACAGACTTCCGCGAAGTGGCAGCAGGATTTCAGAATGGATATGTTGGAGAGTGATCACACTAGCTGCGCAAAACCAGTCTCCGTGTCCTAAAATTGAAATTTTTTTTCTGCTAATACGTCTATCATAAATTACGTGGAAATTGATTTGAGGATAGAACACTGTTTAGTAAACATGTCCTTTGACATGTTTGTAAACTTTATCAAACCAATGTGTAAAGCAGTTTGATTAAATTCAAACTTTATTCATTTTAAAGTGATTGTCTTTGTAAAATTAAAATATAAGCGTACACGTTCATCACTGATGACCATGTGATTTAACAGGTGTATTAGTGGAAAGTAGGTTGATGTTAGCCCTTCCAGACTCACTTTAATTTACGGTTTCAAGTGTTGCGAGTAAAAAAATGTTATTGTGCGCGCTGTAAGTCTACTCAACACTTGTTTCGTTGTCACAGCCAGTGAGCTGCAAGCTATATGTTTGGCTACATTTACGTGAATCAAATATGACGTAGATCAGTCAGACAGTTTGTGAATCATTTACCGACATTTAAGATCATTGGTCATTAAGCTTTGCAGTTTGCAGTACATACCAAAATTTATCTAGAGGCTGTTCACGACTAAATGAGCACTTTTGAAATCATACCTCTGAAAAATGTAACACTAAATGGCATTTGCCTTGTAAGGTTGGTAATGACGGAGGGAAAGTAGTCCCGTGTCTTAACTTTAATTCAAAAGTGTTAGGTATACATTATCTTAATACTCACATTATATATTTGGCTTTTTGTTTTTTTAATGCATATAAGTGTAAGAACGTAAAATATTTACTGTTTTAATATTTGGCAGTTTTACTTTAGCGACGTATAAATAAAGTGATGAGGCCCACTGCAATGTTAATTTTACATAAAGTTGAACAATACATAATGTGAGTGCAAGTAAATATTATGCGCGGCTTTCAAAAGTGCCCAGTTTACCGTGAACAGCTTACATACGTGTGTAATATACACAATTGTTTGCTCTGGGTCTGGATGGGTTAGGTCTATGTGGAGAAGACGATAAATCGGTCAAACTTTTTTTTAGTCTATGAGAAGGATTATGGTGGGCCAATCACGATGGCTATGTGCCGCCGGTCGGAGGAACCCCGGAGTAGCTGCACAAGAGTTAGTGAGTGTAAGAAGAGATTTGGGCGGCTCTTAAAGTCGATGTCTTGAGAGCCGACGAGGGTGAAGTGATATGAGTATGGAACAACGCCAAAATGCAAGGGTGGGGCGAGACTGGAGATCCCCGAGAAAACCCGCCGACCATCGGCATGGTCGGGCACGATTCCCACTTGCGAAAATCCGGGAGCTACCCCGCCGGGAATTTAACCCGGTTCACCTAGGTGGGAGGTTAGTAGTCTAACCACTACACCACCGTGGCCCCTGCTGCACCGGTAGGGACACGTACCGCGAGCGTAATTTGACTTCCTGTTGATTCGTCGTGTAAACTAACGATCGTTCGAGCGCCCATAACATTACCTGGGCTAGCTTTTTGTTCCAAAACAGTGCGTGAAGAAGGAAATACTGGTGTTGCTGGCATGCGTTATTGAAAGTGTGAGCCGTACAGATCATCAGAAGTTGTGAACCACAAACATGCACCCGCTATTCATGTAAAGTGGAAAACGAAGATGCTACAACCATGCAGAACATCGAGTACAAAAATGTGACCTCCAAGACTGCCGCAGATGATGTTGATTATGTATTCTACTGATGATGATGATGATGAAGTGCCGACATCTGCAAAGCAAAAGCGTAAACATGTTGCTCACCAACCCTCTCACTGTAGACGTCCCCGTCCCAGTTAACAACCGCTCTTGGAAAGCTGCCCAGTCGCACTTCTCTTCTAACACTCTGACTGCTGCCCATGCCATATGGCGTTACCTGATTCAACGCAGTTGTTTTATGGAGTTTGCCGTAACATAACGACGTCCCGCAGTCTTTAAACATATTGATGACTCGAAATTACGTCTCCGCAAGATTTTCTTGATTTTCACTACAAACGTAGGAGCCTAATTCTTGTTTCCAGAAGTGGTTCAAGTCCCAATGTTTCTTCATTTAGATGTTTTCTCTCTTCCCCTTCTGAAGCTATACGTTGCAAGTTTGCAAACGCAGTTTTGGATGCATGTGACATTTATTTCACGTGAGCCAAGGTAATAAATATAAAAATTCTTTTATAATGAAATATTGCCGTTTCTGGTAATGTAAGGAGGTATAAGTAGGGATAGAAAAATTTTGCGAGTTCAATGAGATGTAGGCTAGACTCCAAACTCCTGTGTTCACTCGAGCCTCAGATGCTTGTTCATTGGCTGCTGCCCCAGAGAGTAGCCAGTGTTATTCCACACCTGGCAGTATGGCAGTCACTACTTGTTTTCTTGCTAGTGTGCAGTTGGCTCAGAGTCGTCCAGGGCGTGTCCAATGACTTTGATCCAATTGCAAAGGTGACGTAGTAGCAACATTTTCCCATCCCTACCTATAAAAAGGAAATATTTTTTTTGAAAAAATAAGGCAAGCAATATGTGATGAGTTAAAAAAAACTAATTACAAACTGAAGTAGTGATAAATCACTGTTTATCAACCC
>NQII01002054.1:331480-408283 GCA_002778355.1 Clitarchus hookeri
GGGGGGGGGGGGTTACGCCCTTGCTAACAGAAAAGTGGAGGGGCGTCTGTCCCCCTTACCTCCATGTGCTCGGGGTTTAAAGTACATTCATGGCTACTTCCAATTTTTCTGAAGCCTTGCTAAAGTTCTGCTTCCAGGATATTCCTTCGCCTCATGCAAACAAAGATTACCCAAGTCTAGAAAATTACACGAAATGGACAACGTACCGCATTCGTGGGCACTCTGTTTAGAAACATTCTGCACATCTTACTAGGCATTACCAACTTACCTATTTTCTCTCTGTTTGAATTTGTGTAATGAAACGTTTTCATTTACAGATATAATATAAGTGAAAGTTCAATTCTACCAAAAATAAGGTACTTTTATATCGACACAAGTATAAAATGCTTTTTATAGAGTCAATATTTAGGAAATAACTAAACACATCATACACGGGGGGATTTTTCAAATCTTTGATTAAAAAAGAGTGAAGAGACAGCGAACAGACTCAAAGATGACTTCAGCAGTATTTTACGCCTACCGCATGCGAAGTTTAAAATTACTCAAATGAACACAATGAACTGAGTGTCATGTCACTTAGTAAAAAGACGTTTTATTGGGATACCGCAAATTCGGCATCATATTGACTGAGAAGTGGCCAATCGTGAGCTTTGTAGACTGCAGTAAGCAGCGCCCCGTGAAGCGTGAACCAACAGGACAATGGCAAGTGGAAACGAAAGAGACCAATGGACCGCGGAGGTGTAGCGGTTAGACTGCAGGCCTGCCAACAAGGCAAACCAAGTTCTATTCCAGGAGGGGGCCACTCCCGGATTTTCGGATGATGCCACTGGTCGGCGGGTTTTCTCGGGGATCTACCGTTTCCCCACCTTTGCATCCCGGCGCTGATCTGTATTCACCTCACTTCACCCTCATCGGTTCTCAAGACCTCGACGGCAACAGCCGGCCAAATCTCTCCCTTCTACAAGAGACCAAGCAGAACTGGTATTTCCTGAAGTAGTGAATGTAGGCGAATCACTTCTAACTTCTGTAAATAAGTGCGGCGGTCAAAGTGTTAAAGTCCTATGCCACCTCGTCAGTTTCAAACCCCCTTCGCGCATATGTATTTTTTTATGTGTCTTCGCTGGGCGCGAGCCGACTGCCATAAAATACCGTCCGCTGAACGTAAATTGTACGACGCGTCTAATGAGCGGTAATGCTCGCAATAGGAGGCGCAGCCAGCGAAACTTGTAAAACCTCGAGTCGTTTACTTCCCCCCCCTCCGAGTGTCCACCCGAGGGAGGTTAGTAGTTTCTTAGTAAGCGATACGCTGAAACAGGATACGGTGCGCCGGCATTAAATATGCGAGCATCTCACATTCGTTATACACGTCATAAGCAATATACCACCAGTTTGCTTTGTTTTGGTTTTTTTTTTCCCCTCCCTACCAGAAGTACAAATGCCCTCGGTGGGCGGGATGCGGAGGGTCGTTAATAATTTCGTGAGTTCTCTGGGTCTAGTTACGCCACGGCGATCCCATTCTTCACTCCCTCGTTCAGGTATTCCAGTCCACCCTCGACTGGCGCCGCAGGGTTCCCGAGTTACGGGACAAATACACAGAGAAAAGCATAATGCCGTAGGAATCAAGTTCCTGTACCCAGGACCAGGACGGTGACACTAGACAGGACGTACATTACTCTTATTGAGCACTAACGATTCTGTGTACGCCAACATTGGGGTAACATTCACACTAACCTTATTTAAAAACGAAAATTATTTTCTGGAATCATGTTACTCCTATTCATAATTATTGAAATAATACTGACTTCTCATACGAAAGTTAATACTCCTAGGAAAATAATATGGTAAGCTAGTGTCGGTTATCAGTTGTAAATACTGAAATTTTTTAATTTTGCTTTCTGTTTTCTTAATACACATAAGTGTAGAAACAAGCAAATTAGTCAAATATTAACTTTTGTAATAATTTCATTGTTTTACTCTACTGATGCATGAAAAAAAATTATCAAGCCCATAGCAATGTTATTTTGCATGTAGTGTAAGATTATAGAATGTGCATACAATTAGATCTTAATAAGTGCTTTCGAAAGTGCTCAGTTTTTCGTTAATAGCATATAGCATATTTGCTAACATTATGTCTAAAGCAGTACAGTAGAGGCTTAATTATTTGCACGTTTCGTGTACGAATATAATTGAAACTTGCGGCGTTATCATCTCTTTTCAGCGCTTCTATAAAGCACGGCAGAACTATAGCGAGTGAGTACACTGTGAAAATTGTAGAACAATTAGAGTTGCCAGACACTCAAAATACAAAAGGAGGACATTCACTCTGGAAAAGTACAGTTTAGTGAAAGGGAGGAATGACAATGCAATTTGATTGGCGTCACAATTTATTTGCACTAAAGAATCATAAATTAAATTTTTGCATTCAGTTTAATTTTAATAACATTAAAAACTTGTTTAATCAAATCATCAGTATTTCAAGCAATCCATTAAAAAATAATAATTTAACGTACTCGTATGGTCACAGCTGTTTTACCAACAAAATATTTTAATACAAACACTGCATTATGAAAAATGAAACTAAACCGAAAATAGAAAAATAAATCGTAATCTTAATTTACATGGTTTGTCAAGAACATATAAAAGTTCTTATGCTTCTAACTAAGAAAATGTTAACAGCACAGCTATAGGAATTATCTTTTGCGCAAAATCTGATACTATCACAATAATTACACTATATCCTCCTTCTACTGGACTTTTGGTAACCTTGAATACAATACTGACATATAATGATTGATAATAAAGTGATCTTACTGTAGAAACGTTTAAATACACTAAATTAAACAAACGGTAAAATTTTGAAATTCTTTGCTTTATGCAATTAGCAGCTATGTAAGTCTACAAATGTCTTTATGCACAGATTTTTTTTTGCCTTCATATTCTATGTTAAGTGATTATGGAAACATTATTTTATATAAATAATGAAACCTTCTGAAGTTCTTTTCTTAAAACACAAATTAATAGATTAAACTATTTTTTTTAAACATTATTATGATTTACTGTACGCGAAATAATGTAACGTATGGCCAGTCTAATAATTAATCTGCCGCGCTCGTGAAATTGCATTGTTCGCCTGTCCAATGAAACGTCTTCCTTTTCCAGAATGAATGTCCTTTTTCATCCTAAGTATCTGGTAATTCTACACCTGGAGGCCGCGATCGCTGGCGTGATGATTCAAGCGTAACCTCCGGCTTGACAAAATTTACGAGCACCTAGCAGGTAATCAAGCGGATATGATGAGTATGATCGTGAGGTCAAGCCGTATTTAGCCTTTCCGCGCATAACCGCAAGACGTAAACTCCAAACTTAGCAAATTCGAGCTCTGTGAGGGAAGCTCGAGCAATACTTACAGGAAAATTGGTCGGTCCTTGACGCGAACTCTCTCACAGATATATTTCCGTTTTTGCTCTACTGTTTATCGCGATCTTACAAGGACACTCCATTACGTCACGAATTATTTCCGTTAGTAAAAAAATTAATCTTCAAGGCTACCTTAACGAATACGATGGACTTAATAGCCTGTTACAAGAGGCGGGTCTAGCAACCAATTAAGTTGGAAGAGGGGCATAGATCAGTGGATTATTTTACCTCACATTAACCAATTTTGTTACCGATATTAATTTTTTTCTTAAAACATTTTGTTTCAAAATTATGTTTTAGAAATAACTACATCAGAAAAGGTACAAGCATGATTTTTTTTAAGTGAGTTAATTAAACATATCTTATAAGAGATTTTCAGTAAATAAATCTACACACGCCAGAATGTACAACACAGGCATTCGCCTGGAATGGTTTTGGAAGAAAAAAAACCTGGAAAACCGAAATGAGAATGGCTGCATCGATAATCGAAAAGAGAGTCCTCTCAGATGAGAGTTCCAGAGTTTTATCTTAGCTCCAACTCGTTCGGTGGACGGCGAAAGCTGCCGTACACTATCCGAGCGCGAATTCTGAAACATGCTGTATAGTAGCAGAGTCCCTAAGCTCACAATCTCGCACTGCCGACGAAGACGCTAAAAGTCATTTCACACGATCAAATATTCATTCACTTAATTTGCCCTTCAAGGAATTGCATTTGATAAGCTTCCAAGTCTCCACGTATAAATTTATCTTAAACTTTTGAGTAAAACCAGTTTCAAAAAATACCAAAAGTAAATTTTAGAAAGTAACTTTAAATGTCTGCGCGCAATTCTATTAGTATGAGATTAATTTCATTAATATTGTAAGAAAATCTGTAATTGCCGATTTAAATTTTGGATTCAAGAAAATATATTTATTGTACATTTTATAAACGAAAACCTTGAAGGAAAATGAGATATTAAAAAAATTGAAAGAGGAAATGGCCGCAATTATGACGCTCGTATGACGTCACATAGCATTCAATGAGTTGAATTCAATAAAAATTTCAAGTAATTTGATCTTGTGAAAGGGCCTTAAGTCCCTGAAGCATTAAGTTTGCTTGGTGAAGGGGGAGGGGCACAGGAAGAAACGCGCGCTTGCCTTGGAAGTAAAACTGCTCAGATGACGGTGACAATGACTGGGCTCCGAGTGGCAGGCCGTGTCCACGGAATGGCTGCGTGACTAAAGTGGTGAGGAAGGGAGGGAAATCCCTATTGCACGTTGTTCTCCGTGTTTATACAGCGTGGACGAGAGGAGAGAGGAAGACGGCACCTGGTGCAGCCGGCTGCCGCACTCGAGGGCGCAGAACACTGACGAATACAGAGGTAAAACGACCGCTCACAACACGAACTCCAGACGCACAAGCCAACAACGTTGCCCCGCAGGCCAGCAAACTTGTCGGAATGTCATTCGCAAATCAGTCCCAGGTAGTTAACTTGCTTTAGTCTTGTCACAGTTCCTCCACAATTTTTTTATCAAACCTTTCAAAAATCGTCCTATGTATTACGTGTTTGTTATTTTTTGACTATATCTGCATCACGAGCGTTTTATACTTCTCTTAACATTAAATTACATTATTTTTGGTTAAATTGAACTTTTAATTGGATATTTTGTATAAACATTATTATTTCAATTAATTAGTATGAACAAAACCAGGGAGAAAATAGGAGTGTTAGTAATGACTAATAATAAATAATTTTCATGCTACATATTATTATACTGAGTGCGCATAAATACGATGCGTTGTCACTTTGACGTAATTTCCTAGAACTAGTTAGGCTTTATTTTCTAGAAATGGAATAATATCCCGAAAGTAAAACTTTAGCAAGGCTTCAAAAAAGTTGGAAGTAACAGCGAGTGCACTAGAGGTGAGAGTCCAGACAATAGGGACTCTTTCGCCTCACGCCAACACAGCCTGTGAGACACACGGACCGTTTCAAAGCCTTCTGCGGCCAGGAGGTTGAATGACTAGGCCCACATCAAAGGAACCGCCCCTCAATTTCACTTCTGCAGAGTTAACTGCTCTGTGCCGAAGGATACGCCTGTCGTTTACCGCTGGCCTCGGGGACGGATGAAGTGAGTTGAGGTGTGTGACTGGGCTTACAGGCTTTTCACGATAAACTAGGCACTTTTAAGAGCTCTCCTCAAGATATATTACCATACACATCGTGTATTCTTCCCCCATAGGAAAAATTGGCATAGCAATGGGCCTGATCACATAATTCATACGTCGATCAGAAACCGTGAAATTATTATANATAGGAAAAATTGGCATAGCAATGGGCCTGATCACATAATTCATACGTCGATCAGAAACCGTGAAATTATTATAACAGTAAATATTTTACAAATCTGCTCATTCTTATACTTACATGTTATAAAAAAATTTCAGTTTTAACGAAAGTTTACTTTACACATTTAATTCGACGTTGCGATAGTGAACAATTTTCCCTCTGTCGTTGCTACCTATTACTGGGCACATGTCAGTCAGTGTTGCTGTTGAAACGTATGCTGGTCGGGGAAGTAACGTTTTTCAAAGGCTGATTTCTAAAGTGAACCGTGAACAGCTCATGGGAATTTTTCACGTCAAATTCACCCCGTATGGAGCAACTGTATACACGGCAGCCACTCGGAGATCCTTCGCCGTACACGCGATGCGAATCGCCGTGAGCGTCCTGAGCTGTGGTGCAAGAAGAGCTGGCTGTCGCCACACAACTCCCCCGCACGTCGCCATGCGCTTGTTCGCGAGGAACTGCCAACGCGACAGGTCGCAACGTTGCCACATCCTCCGTGATTTGAGCGGCTCTTAACATCGAGGTCTTGAGAGCCGGCGAGGGCGAAGCGAGGCGAGTATGGAGCAGGCCCGGAATTAAACGGCGAGTTAAACGGGAGATCCCCGAGAAAACCCGCCGACCAGCGGCATCGTCCGGCACGGTTCCCACATGCGGAAATAATCTTGGGGCAACCCTGCTGGGAATCGAACCCGGTTCACCTTGGTGGGGAAGGGAGTAGTCTAACCACTACACCACAGCGGCCCCATACATGAATTCGTATCGTGTGATTTATTTCTCTTTCCCAGCTTGAAAGCACAGCCATGTGGGCGTAGATTTCATTCTTCCGAGCGGGTAATCACTGCCACAAGAGAAGGTGTAGAGGGTCTTCCTCTAGGCTGTTGAGGGTAAAGTTAGCACTTTTGAGGTCTTAGTTACTTTTTTTCCTTTCAACCGTTTTTTAATCCTTTGACCACCTTTTTAAATCAATATTGCCATGCAAGTAATAAACACAGTGTGTATATTCCACCGCACTCAGAAGTTAACGTCTAAGGCTAAAATAAGATATATTTATTAATTATTATTCCAAATGAGATGTCTTTCAAAAGCGCTCACTTCACCGTGAATATCCTACCATTATATCTGATCAGTGCTTGCAACAGCTATTCCAATGATGGCAGTTGTGCATAGGAGTAAACGATGACTATTTAGAGGTACGGTGTGCATCTGCGTAAATAGTTGACGTGGTGCCCGGCTGCTTATACTCGGGGCGCCAGTGCAACCACTCATTAAATTTACTACTTATTTCGATTCGTAAACGTTCATTATGTATGTTTATTTTTTTTTGTCGTGAACCGAAGTCTAAGAGACCCGAACATACGCGCCACTTACATCTGCCAGGGCGGTATTTTTTTTTCCCAACCGATGTGAACAGTAAAGACGCCTTTAAATTATTTACGACAAAACTAAAATATTGAAGTGATACCTTGAGAAGTAACGAATAAATATGCTTTATTTGGAAATCTAATAATTTCTTAGTTTACAGTAGAACAATATAAAAGACAGACCATACATTTTAAACGAGTACATTTGGCCGAAAAATATTTTGGTTGAACACACTTCTCACAGAAAAATCTCTATTAAATTACAGACCGGCGTTTGGCAGAACAGGTTTTTGTCTGAACAAGCGCTTGGCCGAACAGCTGTTTCGCTGAACGAGCATTTGGCCGAAAAGTCATTTGGCCGAACGGGATTTTTGACATAAATTTACTTCACCTTTGTAAAACCTCTAAGCCCGATCTTCCGACGTTCGATTGAACAGTCATTTGGTACACTGTAAAATTTTCTTTGTAATTTTTACTAAGACATTTATGGTAATTTTGCAAATGCTTGTAACAGTACAAAGATTTCTCTTGTGAAACTACTCATTTGTAAAACTACAAGGGCCGTGTTTGTAATATACCTTAAGAAATGTTTGTACTATACTGACCCGTATCCACGAGCTTCAACAAAATTGCGGACACTTAACAACGTAAACCATATGTAGCTGTTTGTTCAAAAACTATGGGTGATGTAAAGTGCAGTTGCGTGCAAAAATAAATGTATTGCAAGTTTGAAAAACGTAGAACACTTTAAAAAACTCAATCATAATAAAACGACAATTTTAATAAAACGTGACCAATTGTTCATTAACTGTTTGTGTTTCCTAGCTACACAGAACTCTTAAAAAGAAATAAATGTATTGTTCTTAATCAAATAACTTCCTAAATGATTTGTAGGTACTTGCATCTATATTTACAATAAAAAATAAGAGTAGAGATCGCAAGTCATGTTGGTCTTATGGTTTAGGGTGCGGGCTAATTATATAGGGGGTGTGTGTACTATTCCCCGTGCTGGCGAAGTGCAATTATTATTAATTTTTTTAAATTATATTTTGAATTTTTTTTTTAGTTATTTTCTTATTAATTCATCAGATTTGTTTTCTAGAAGAAGAAGAAGAATTTTATGTGCACTTCTTTATAATGTAAGATGTGATATTACAAATACGTGTTTTCCCGTTTTTACAAGGAATCTGTTTGTAGTTTTTACAAAGGATTTTCTTGGTGACTGGTTTTCCAAAGCTTTTTCTTGCAAAAGTACAAAAAAAAGTTTGTAGTGTAGAACNGATTTTCTTGGTGACTGGGTTTCCAAAGCTTTTTCTTGCAAAAGTACAAAAAAAAGTTTGTAGTGTAGAACAGGCATTTGTCAGAAAATCCTACCAAACAAGTTTTCGGCGAAATGTTGGTTACCCGTTTGTGATAGATATTTGAAAGACATTATTCTAATATTTCTATGTAATAATAATTTTCTAATCATGCCTCTTTTCGAATGCAGGTATTTACTTTGTTTTAGTTACAGAACTTAATTTTATGACAGTAATTAGGCTTGTATGAGTGCGAATTAATCACTGCCACTTCGAGGAAACAGATGCTTTGTCCTTGGGTGGTCTTTTGCAAAAACAGGATTTGGTACAATATCCAGAAATCTGACGGTACTGCGCAAGAGCATTGCGAAGANTGACGGAACTGCGCAAGAGCATTGCGAAGAGAAGTGCCTTGAGGTGAGCAGCTGGAGATGCAAGGCCTGGCTGCCGGCTTCACCTGCGAACGCCAAGCCAAGCATAGCGCTGCGTCTCCCGTCTAGTGCATCCTCGTGGCTATCCTGTGCCACCCAGAAGTCCTGTCGCCACGAGAGCCGTGTTAAATGTCCGGCCCGCGGCGACTGATGTCGGCGCCGTATCGGGCTTCGCACCTCCATAACAGACGCGGGCTGGGTCTGTCCCCAAGAGTGGCTCACGTTTCCTTATTATTACTATTATGTAAACCTCTCTACCTAACATTCTCCTCTCTCTCTCCCCCCTCCCCTTCTCTTCTTTCACGAGCTACCTTCTCTTCGAGCTCGTAGGGCAACGGACGAGATGAGGTAACGAGAGGAATGAAGCAAGCCTGCGGGTCCTTAATTAGTAGCCCATTACCAAACCTGGAGATGATTAATTGGCCGAAACATGAATCCGTAAACAACGCGCGTGGATGTCCACTATTTCTGTGAGAGGTTGCGGTAGAAACAGCTCGGGTCCCAGCGTTCGTTCCTCTTTTTTTACGAGCGATGAAGAGAGTCCCCAAATGTGGTTGTCAGAGTGCCTGATTACCACGCAGGACATTGTAGGTCCAGTCACGCATCGGCGTTAGAGGGGAGTTTTATTTTGAAATATATCCTACCTCCCTTCTTTTAGCAGTAATAGGATGTTTAGTGGGGGACGTATATAAGCAAATGAACCCAAGACTTACAATAAAATCATGGTACATCCCTGCCCTAAATCGAAATTCTAACACTAAACTTTCGCACAAAAAGCCAAATCCTTAATGACTAAATATACATCGTATAAGTAGCTTCAACAGGTAGGAGTAATATGTAGACTTACTTCTCACTAAAATTTACATATTGTTAAAATAAGAATTACTATACTGATGAATATATGCAAGCACTAATAAACTATTTTAATTTTATTAAGCTANAAGCACTAATAAACTATTTTAATTTTATTAAGCTATATATATATATATACACAAACAGCCGATTTCAAAGTAGTATTTGAAAGGATGATTATTTCGGTTATAGGTCACAGCTGAGCTTTGTTTGTTTTTTTTTTTTTGCACAAGACGTACAATATTACAAAAAAAATTATCCTTTAGCTGTTGAAAAATATTTGATTAACCCGTNGTAATATGTAGACTTACTTCTCACTAAAATTTACATATTGTTAAAATAAGAATTACTATACTGATGAATATATGCGAGCACTAATAAACTATTTTAATTTTATTAAGCTATATATATATACATATACACAAACAGCCGATTTCAAAGTAGTATTTGAAAGGATGATTATTTCGGATATAGGTCACAGCTGAGCTTTGTTTGTTTGTTTTTTTTTGCACAAGACGTACAATATTACAAAAAAAATTATCCTTTAGCTGTTGAAAAATATTTGATTAACCCGTNTTTTTTTTTGCACAAGACGTACAATATTACAAAAAAAATTATCCTTTAGCTGTTGAAAAATATTTGATTAACCCGTAGAGAAATTTGCATTCGGATTTATTCTTGTAAAAACAAAGAATATGAGACAAAACTCCAAATAAAGTAATTACACAACTAAGAAAGTATATACAAATTAATGCAGATATATTATCTGGACGACATAAAAATCACACTACTATGATGTAAGAGTTACAACGTTTCGGGAACTATAATTATATATTCATTGACAGCAGCAACCCTTGGCTTTGTTTCATATCTGTGTGTTCTCTGCCTGACATTGTGGGTTTTACNTGTCTGACATTGTGGGTTTTGCACGACCACTCAACAAAGATTTGCAAAAGCGTATGCACGAAATAACAGTTCCCACAATGATTTCCCTCATTACAGATATTATAATAAGACCTAATTCGCAATATAATTTTTCTTTCTACCATGAAGCATTAGATTCTCTTAGATTTTATTACGGTTGTAATGAGCGTTGTTAGAGTTAGCCTATTTGGTTTAGACTGGCTTTCGCTTTGATACGGATCAAAACTCCGGTTAATCAGATTCATGGAAAACCTTGTGAACGAATTATCGATGGAAACTGTAAAAATTCTGCATTTATTTTATCTTAGGCTCCACTTCGAAAGCTTTATTCCATAAAACGTGTGTGGTTTCTAGAGTAAAACGTTTCACTTTTAAATGTGAAATACACGTTCCTGTTATTGAATAGGTGAGTGTCAATCGCTTAAATCCCTGAAAATACGTACAAACTAAGCTATATTACATCAGAACATAAGTGATTGTATTACATTTGTTTCCAGTCTATACTAGCACCAATTAAATCGCGAGTGTCCAGCTCTCTGCAGTTAAAAAAAATTTGATTCTTACAAATGATAATATTTTTAAGTGTTTCAAAAAACTTAAAGAAAACATTTGTTCCATAAATTAGGAAACTGTGGTCTGTTCACGTCTGCATGGAACTGCTGCTTCAATACAAATAAATTACAGTAAATTGAATGAGTGGTGAGAAAGACGTAATTTTAAAGCAACGTTTTTACAGAAAAAAATAAATAAAATAGTCAATTTTAACTTTTTCACTNGTGAGAAAGACGTAATTTTAAAGCAACGTTTTTACAGAAAAAAATAAATAAAATAGTCAATTTTAACTTTTTCACTCTAATGTCCTAATTAACTTAGGGTCCTTAAACATTGTCTCATGCGTTGATGTATATCAGTAAATGTTAGTGGGAAATACTAATTAGGATTTTGTAAGAAAGAAATTTGTAACTGTAGGCCCTAAGTTTGCCGTCTTTTTTTAAAAATAGTTCACATGTTTAGTCTCTATCGGCTTATCTTTATCTTTCCGTTGCATCGATATTCAACATAATTAGAAACATATGTTTAACTACTTGAATTTTTCGTCGTGGCCGAATACCGTAAATAATTTCTACCTCATAAAACTATATTATTTGGAATTGTTTTGAATGCTGTTACGTCTGTTGAACTTTTGACGCTAGTTTTTCAATAGTCTCCAAATGTACAAATATCGTAACTGCATCTCAATATAAAATCTTAGAAGTGTATTTTAGGTTATTTTTTTTTCTTTAGTACATCGAGAGTAAATAAGTCAACGGGAAGCTGGATGATTTTCTAAACACGCTCTCTAAAAAAAATTACCTACATTACGTGTAAAATGGCGTTTTAAGGTTGTTATACGAGTATTATTATAGACTGTTCACGCTAAAATGAGCATTTTTGAAAACCCTGCTAAAGATCTACTACTTCTGTGCAACATTGCGTATTCTTCCACTAAACGCAAAATTAGCATTTCCTTGGGCCTTCTCATTTTATTCATGCTTCGGTCAAGTGAAACTGTGGAATTATAAGAAATGTAAATCATTCACAAATTTTATCATCTTTACACATGCATGCATTAAAAACAAACGCAAAGTGAAATTTATCATTTCAATATTCATAAATTTTTAACCGAACACTTTTATTTGAACGTTAAGACGTGGAACTACTTTTCCTCCATCGTTGCAAATTTACTATATAGGCTGCTCGCGGTAAAATGAGCTCTGCTTTAGATCTACCTGTATGCACATACTGTTTTCTTACACTATATATATATCTATATATATATATCACTTTATTGATGCGTCGATCAAGAGAACCTGTAAAATTATTATCAAAACAAGTATTTTACTAATTTGCTTATTTCATACTTATATTCATTAAAAACACAGAACATAAAATAAATAATTTTAATATTCACAAATGCTTACCTTATACTTTTAATTTAACGATAATACGTGGAAATACTTTCTATCAGTCTTTGGCAAATTTACCGGGCGGGTACCAGCCAGTCTGTCCCAAAAAATATATGCAGGTAAGGGCAGTGACCTTTTTCAAAGGTTGATTTCAAAAGCGCTCACTTTACCGTAAAAAAAACAGCCTTCAGCGTGCACATGTCAATAAAAATAATCGTTTGAAAGTCATTTCATGTACGGCGCACCGATACGAGCATCAACCCGATCGAAAACGGAGAAAGATAAAAGCAAAACATTTCCACCCTTTTGTCTCCTCGCAAGACGTATGTTGGCCTCCGCTTCGCCTGTCATTTGTCTCTATCGCGCCGCCCGCGGCGATCCGTTCACTTCCAATCAAACCACCTAGCCCCCTCCGGGTCGCTCGGAAACATTAGGCCCCGGGCAGCAGCGCTCCCCGCGGGCAGGCGCTCAAACACCCACACCTTCGCGACTCGACCATGCGTCGGGGTCAAGAATGCTGTACAGTCCCACCCAGGGCGAGGAAGGGAACAACTTTTACGCTGCATGCTGCAGTAATCGTCTGGGGCAATGGTTTGTTCTTCTCAGGTTGGGACGCTCAATGTTAATATTGGGGGGAAAATTAAAATTAATTTTTTCGCCGCCAGGTAGCACTTTTGAACGGGATTTTCTCCGTTTTGAACGTAAAGAAAAACAAATATGGTGATTTAAAATGTTTATATATATATATATATATATTTATATTTATATACATAATATATAATGTCTGATAATCTTCGTGTTGTTTCAATACAGTGACATTCTTTAATTAAAACTTTAGAAGCATATTCGTGGCAATATACATTACGCCATGAAAGTTGTTGCAGGTATAAATTTAATAAATTTGGTCAAGTTCTATTTTAAATCGTTAATTGTAGGAGAAAATGTGGCTTGTTGTTTAATATAATTTCTGCGACATTTTGAATTCTGCGTGATATNGGATTTTCTCCGTTTTGAACGTAAAGAAAAACAAATATGGTGATTTAAAATGTTTATATATATATATATATATATATATATATATTTATATTTATATACATAATATATAATGTCTGATAATCTTCGTGTTGTTTCAATACAGTGACATTCTTTAATTAAAACTTTAGAAGCATATTCGTGGCAATATACATTATGCCATGAAAGTTGTTGCAGGTATAAATTTAATAAATTTGGTCAAGTTCTATTTCAAATCGTTAATTGTAGGAGAAAATGTGGCTTGTTGTTTAATATAATTTCTGCGACATTTTGAATTCTGCGTGATATNAAATCGTTAATTGTAGGAGAAAATGTGGCTTGTTGTTTAATATAATTTCTGCGACATTTTGAATTCTGCGTGATATAAAAGATTTATTTTGATATTTTGAATCTGTAAATTTCAAAAAATTGTTTTTGAACTATTTTATTTAAATTTATAAGGTGCCTAGTTTTCTTAATTAAATTACATAAAATATGAAAACCAAATTGATGTAAACAAAAACTAATTCGACTTTACTTAGTTTTGGGTTTATGAATGTTTTCCTCTGAGGTGTTAGGCAAGCCTTCCAAACATTCCCGAACAGGAAGTGGAAATATTTTCAGCTTCACGAGTGCGCTCAATTTTTGTGTCCGTGAACGTACATGTAAAAGACAAATCGTACCTGAAAGGTGGTATGGAGTGAGTACCTGGCAATGGTCACATGAGATACAGAACTACTTCACTTCAACATGCTCAGCTCTCTATACAGTAGCACTCACTCCTGACATGTTCCGATCACAATCACTTTTTGTTCAATGTAAAATTGTTGAGGAAATTAACTGTATTTTTTTTTGTATGCGTTGGAATGAATAAAGAATCTAGTAAAATGGCGGTGGTCGTTATTCTATTAGTCGAAGTATAGTAAGTTGTATCAAAGTAAGAAAGAAAATCAAAATTTATTGGTGATGGAAACGACTATAGTTTATTCGTGGTTTCTTCACGTTTTTTGAATCCAAAATTTGGAAAGTTTTCTTATATATGACGTACTTGGTTGTTTCCTAAGTATTTCATGTACCACAAGCGTTTTATACTTCTGTTAACATAAATTGAACTTTTACTCATATTCTATCTATACATTATTATATCTCATTTATAATTAATATGCACAAAAACAGGGAGAAAATAGTTGTGTTGGTAATGCCTAGTAAGATTTGCTGTCTATTTGGTGTAATTTTATAGACTCGGTTAATCTTTGTTTGCATGGGGTGGAGGAATATCCTGGAAGTATCAGGGCTTCATAAAAGTTGGGAGTAACCGAGAATGTATTATATAAATAATTTCTAGACTTATTGTTTTTTTTTTTGGCAGTTGGGACGCCCGTTTACGACTGCTAGTGAGACCGCGAGGTAAGAGGTAGCGGCGAGGAAAAAAGTTGGAATCCCGAGAAAACTTACCCACCAGCAGCAACGCCCGCCACGTTAATCACATGTNTAGCGGCGAGGAAAAAAGTTGGAATCCCGAGAAAACTTACCCACCAGCAGCAACGCCCGCCACGTTAATCACATGCGAAAATACGGGAACGTACCAGACCCGGGAATAGAGTACGGATCCGGGAAGGTGGGGCATGTGTGGTATATAGACTATCCACGTGGGTCCCCGCACTGTAAAATAAATGTATGTATTTGTACAAGGAATTCGTTGGCAGCTGGCTGCTTGAGCACTACAAATAATGTAGACTAAATTTCTCACAATCTTAGCTTATAACTTGTGAAACTAATATTGAGTTCTAACTAACAGGTGATGTAGGCTTAGAATTTATTATAAATATTGAGCTACATGAACAGTTTCGTGTGATTTCTAAAATAACGTGTTGTATTATATACAATTTTATATATGTAGAGTTATAAGAAAATCTTTAGCAAATAAAGTTTCCAAAGAATTGTTTGTAACAAGTACAGACATTTATTACTGAGTGCCTCTAGAGTGATATAAAAAAAAATTAAGGGAGGCTGTGTTGGCGTCTCCGAGTGCAATGATCGTCTCGGCAGTGATTTATGGTCGGACGAGCCTGGAGCTGGGCGTCGCTGTTACGGAGTACGTGACGACTGTTACAGCCCGCATGCGTGCGTGTGTGTGCGCGCGCACACACACGCACGCATGCGAAACGAGAAGACGTTCATCGCACCGGAGTATTCGCCCCCACCTCCATGCCGAACGCCTGCTGTTAATTAAACAATCACCGGAGTATTCGCCCCCACCTCCATGCCGAACGCTTGCTGTTAATTAAATAATACATTCCATCTCTAGCAACCGTCTCTCTCCGTGCAAGCGGAGAGTGTGGACTGTTCGTCGTTACTGCCAACTATTCTGAAATTCTGATATAGTTCTACTTTCTGGCCAATGACCTATCCTTCCGCCACGTTCGAAAAGAACGCAAACGAGCTAGAAGAAAACTCCTTGGAGTCCGGGGCTGCGGTGGTTTAGTGGTTAGACTACTCACCTCCCATATAAGAGAACCGAGTTCCATTCCCGGCGGTGTCGCTTCCAGATTTTCGCACGTGGGAATCGTACCTGGAGATGCCGCTGGTCGGTGGTTTTCCTCGGAGATCTCCCGTTTGCCCTGCCCTTGCATTCCAGCGCTGCTCCGACTTCATCTCATTTCAGCCTTCATCGGCTCTCAAGACCTCATTAAGAGCCGTCCATAATCTCTCCACTCCACTCATAGGCGTAACCAATACACCCTAATTCTGGGCTCTACAGAGTTCAAATTCTTATCGTTGGACATGTTCCAAGAAAAAAAAAACATTTGAATTATTTAAAGTTTATTTAGCTGCTGATATATTTTGAAACATTCTGTAGTTATCAACATCAGAACGATCAGTTTTGTAAATGACTGGTACAACATAAACATTGTCTAGTGAACACCTCACTTTACTTTATGCGAATACTGGCTTTCGTGTCACTTACACCCATCAGGTCTTACAAAACAGATACTTTAATTATCATTTAGCAGAATTTTATTTATGAATTAATGTAGATAACGGTTACTAATAACCATAATCTTAAAATAAGTTCGTTAAATACATGGTACATGAACACTTGATTAATTTAGGTTTTACGGGATTTGGATTTGTGCAATTGTTGCTATAAAATTCAGTTAACAATTAAATATTTTACATTATTGCCGTCCATCCAGTCCTTATTCCGATGCGAGTTTGTTAAATACTCCAGAGCCTCATGTGAGTGTTAAAAGAAACAGTTGTCTAATATTTAATGTTCTGATGGTTAGTTTTCTTTTTCATTCTTTCGGTCCGTATTTGTAATTCGTAAAATATTTTACTTTTTATGTAACTAAATATTGAAAACAAGTTCTGTAGATTTTCAGTATTTCTAAAAGCCGTACAATTCGTTCATTTAAACTGAAAATATTTTGTTGTAAACTGTTAATTGCATCAAGGATGTGATACATTGTTTGAGTCAGTGAGTGAGTGAAAAGATTTGGGCGGCTCTTAACATCGAGGTCTTAAGAACCGATACATTGTTTGAACTGTTAAGTTTTAACGAGTTTCTACAAAATTTCTGTGAGAAATATTTTGATATAAATTGGATTCACATTAAATAATTGCCACTTTAAAAGGAACTATGATCTTCTTACATACATATCTGAGTTTATATCGCTTACTTACGCCATGGGAAAATCAATAAAATATTCCTTGTATGTTGTTGTTGAGCACAAGAAGCTTTTTCATAACATAAATTAGTTTCCTACACAAACGGCTTTCTTATATTAAAGGTACATTTATCCTCTCTCCTGTAACAGCTTAAGTAGTAGATGTTCAGATATAATGCATTTTCCAAGTTTACCTTGTGGTATAGATATGTCCTGAAAGGTTACCAAATAATCCTTCTTGCCAACAATTTGGACAAAAAAAATTCTGTATAAAGCTTGTAAAGTCTTATCAACAGAAAATTTCAGTGGCATGGCTAAGTGAAAAGAACGTATAAAATGAAGCAAAAATGTTAATATAAAACAATTTTCAGTATTCACACCTACTTAATCATACATTTACAAACACTTTCAAAAACGAACAGAAATCTCCCAAATAATTTTGTTCCGAACGATATATTATTCAAGCTGATATGAATTGCGTAATGTTGGTCTTTGCAGGTATATCTGAAAATCCGCACAAAAGTAACTTATTACTACCTATAAATAATTGTTTTATAAAATCATAAAGTCCAGTAAGGGTGACTTATTACAGTCACATTAACATCACGTAAACATTTCCGTTATCTTCGTTAACATGGCATAAAAAAAAGAGGTGTCTGCGATTAACTAATTGCCTACGCGGTTTCAATAAACATGTGCGTGGTCATTATAATGGCGGCAGTACATTTATTTATTGTGTGCACTCCTTCCCACTCAGGTAAACACTCCCAGAAATAGGTGAATCGCCTTAACTCGACTGTCCGTGATTCAGCGCCGCCTTTTGTTACAAGTTTCGTTACTGGCGCCGTGTCCTGTGGCGTGTGTCAAATAAGCAATGAGGCGATTGCGAAACTGGTATTCTGATCCTCTGGACTATATCGCATCGCCTAACGAATTTGAGAAAGAAGCCATAAACTTGTCTTCTTGTCACGTGCGCGATTCTTTGTATGCGGGTCTAAATGCAACCCACGCGCTCTACTTAACATTTCGCAAGGCCGCGCAGCACGCAAGCTTCATATACAGAGTGTAACAAAATTCAGAACTCACTCCTCATGAGATATTAGAAGAGACCAAAGCATGTATGTCTTATCAAATAACCGTAGGCCGGAAATTGATTATTGAGGTATATTTTCACGTGATTGAGAATGAGAATGGAGTNTGTCTTATCAAATAACCGTAGGCCGGAAATTGATTATTGAGGTATATTTTCACGTGATTGAGAATGAGAATGGAGTCATTATATTTTACTTTGTTTGAAATCCTTTAAATAGAAAAAAAAACTGTTCAAAAGTGTGGCGTCCTGGGTAGGCCGCCGAACGCTGTGCAGAGCACCAGAAGAAATCGATTAATTAAAAAACCGTCCAACGTGTCTGAGTGAGGTCTGCCTAAGAATAGCACTCAAGAAACGTTACTCGTCTTTATATGTTTTTCAGTTCCTCCATTTATCTCTAAAGCATGTTTTTGAGGTCGTGAAAATGGCTCAAACGGGTGTTTTCGCGGTCAATTTTTTGGTATGAACATTACTGTACAAAACTTTTAAAAAGGAATACGGACGTGCATCAGACCTATATATTTATTATTACGTCATAAAATGGTAGGGTCTCCGCTGAAAATCTCATAGAGGCGCGTTATCGACGGCAAGACTGCACGCCAGTTCAGTGCTTTGCGCGTAGTAAAGGCGAAGAGAGAGTTGCTGCGCATGCCTCAGTCGCCCCTAGCGCTCCCACGCTTTTAGGCCTCAGACGTGCGAAATTAGTTCAACCATGCGGCCACCTTAAACACAAGCTCTGCAACGAAGTGTCACTGTCTGTCGAACACGTTCAATGAACTCAGGCATGTGCTGTAGAGAGTATGCAGCTAAAGGAACCGAACGTCGAGCTCTTCCACCGATTCAATAAGTCTCTCGTGCATGAAGCTCGCCTCCCACCAAGGCGAACCGGGTTCAATCCCCGGCCGCCTCACCCCGGATTTTTGCAAGTGGGAATCGTGCCGGACGATGCCGCTGGTCGGCGGGTTTTATCGGGGATCTCCCGTTTCCCNCCGGATTTTTGCAAGTGGGAATCGTGCCGGACGATGCCGCTGGTCGGCGGGTTTTATCGGGGATCTCCCGTTTCCCTCACCCTTGCATTCCGGCGCTGCTTTCATTCTCACCTCATTTCACCCTCATCTGGTCTCGAGATCTGGTTGCCAAGAGCGGCCCAAATCTCTCAACCTAAATCATACATGAAGTCCATCAAGTTCCTACAAACGTGGTTTAAGAGCTTGTTTTGAAGAAGGAGGCCATTTTTTTTNAATCATACATGAAGTCCATCAAGTTCCTACAAACGTGGTTTAAGAGCTTGTTTTGAAGAAGGAGGCCATTTTTTTAACAAGTTTTGTAAAGGATTTCCTTAAATTGAAATGTTACTTTTTATTCTCAATCTCAATCACGTCAAANTTTTTTTAACAAGTTTTGTAAAGGATTTCCTTAAATTGAAATGTTACTTTTTATTCTCAATCTCAATCACGTCAAAATGTATCTTGACTATCAATTTACGATCTGTGGTTACGCTATTTGATAAAACATATATTTTTTGATCTCTCTTAAAGTTCATATAGTCTTTTGGCGGTTTCTTCGCACTTTTTAATCAAAAATTTGTAAAATACCCCCATACCACGTATAATAAGCGTTTTATACTTTTATTCACATTATAGTATCTTATTGTTGATTGAGATGAATCTTTAATGATATTTAATTTATAAATTATTACAGTTGACTTGTAATTAATACGAATAAAAATAGAGAGAAAATAAGTGTTTTGGTAATATAGTAAGAAATAGTTCTCATGAAAAATTTTATTCAAGTGAGTGCGCACAAATGCGGTGCGTTGTCCCTTTGATGTAATTTTCTTAACTTAGTTAAGCTTTGTTTGCTTGAGGCGAAGGAATAGCATGGAAGTAGATCTTAAGCAGCGGTTCGTAAAAGTTGTAAGTAACCGTGAATGGGCNGCTTGAGGCGAAGGAATAGCATGGAAGTAGATCTTAAGCAGCGGTTCGTAAAAGTTGTAAGTAACCGTGAATGGGCTACAGAAGTTAGAGTGTTGAATTTTGTTACACCCGGTATTAACTGGCTGTTCGCTAAGGTCGCGAACCAGCCGAACCAAATCGCTAACAATGCGGAATACTTAAGTGTTTTTCTTCTGGACCAGGANTCGCTAAGGTCGCGAACCAGCCGAACCAAATCGCTAACAATGCGGAATACTTAAGTGTTTTTCTTCTGGACCAGGAGGTATAATAACTCCTTAATATTCATCAGCGCGACCTCCATTACACGCACGAGAGCTCGATTTGCTCGGCCATTGTCTCGGCGGGGACAGACAGCGCCTTTGCTTAATTGTGCCGGGAGGATATATAGCGCATGCTCGCCTCGCCACGCTGCTCACGAGGCACTTCTCCCGGAATTGTCGTTGACGCCGCTGCGGCAGCTTTCAAAGCCTACCTCTTTNCCTCCTTTCATTAACGATTACTAATTATGTAAATCAAATTTCGTTTCGCCCACCACCCCCTTGTATCGCGCTTTGTAAGCACCTCGATTTATCCCCGTTCCTCGTTTTGAATTAATCACCAGCAATTCACACCCAAGATAAGGCGTCAGCACTTTCGTATCCCGAAGACAGTGTTGTCCTTTAAAACTGTGATTACATTAAACAAGTTGGATACCAGCAAAAAATTTTTTTAGCAGCCTGACACTATTACATAATATGACAACCTAGCAAATAAAATACACTCATCTGCAAAAAAATTCTCCATAAAGGTTTTATTGCAGGTGCGGGTACACTGGAGAGCCCAAAAAACTGGTATAGGCTTCCGTATGAAAATAACAGAGCTAAGGAACCAATCGGAGTAACGCGATGCNAGCCCAAAAAACTGGTATAGGCTTCCGTATGAAAATAACAGAGCTAAGGAACCAATCGGAGTAACGCGATGCGGTCAGCAGCGCCTATATAAGACAACAAGCTCTGGCAAAGTTGCTAGATCGGTTACTGCTGCTACAATGGCAGGTTATCAAGATTTAAGTGAGTTTGGACGTAGTGTTATTGTCGGGGCACGAGAGATGGGACATAGCATCTCCAAAGTAGCGATAAAATTTGAATTTCTGCGTACGACCATTTCACGATTGTGCCGTGAATATCGGGAATCCGGAAAAACATCAAATCTTCGACATCGCTGTGGACGGAAAAAGATCGTGAACGAACGGGAAAAACAGCGACTGACGAGATTCATTAAACGTGACAGACGTGCAACCCTTTCTCAAGTTGGCGCAGATTTATATGCTGCGGCATCAACAAGTGCCAGCATGCGAACTATTCAACGGACCATCATTGATATGGGCTTTCGGAGCCGAAATCCCACTCGTGTAATGTTGTTGACTGCACGACACAAAGGGACCGCCAACACCGCCATTGGACTGTTGATGAATGGAAACACTTTGCCTGGTCTGACGAGTTTCGTTTCCAAATGTATCAGGCGGATGGACGTGTACGGGTATGGAGACATCCTCATGAATCCATGGACCCTACATGTCAACAGGGGACTTTTCAAGCTGTTGGAAGCTCTGTCATGGTATGGGGCGTGTGGAGTTGGCGTAAAATAGGACCCCTGATACGTCTAGATACGACTCTGACAGGTGACAGATATGTAAGCATTCTCTCCGATCACCTGCACCCATTCATGTCCATTGTGCATTCCGACGGACGTGGACAATTCCAGCAAGATACAGCGACACCCCACACGTCGAAAGTTGCTACCAATTTGCTACAGGAACACTCTTCTGACTTTAGACAATTCCATTGGCCACCTAAATCACCAGACATGAACATTATTGAGCATATCTGGGATGCCTTGTAACGTGCTGTTCAGAAGAGATCTCCACCGCCTCGCACTCCTATGAATTTTTGGTTTGCCCTGTAGGTTTCATGGTGTGAATTGCCTCCTGCATTCCTTCAGACATTAGTCGAGTTCATGCCACATCGTCTTGCGGCACTTCTGCGTGCTCGCGGGGGCCCTACACGATATAAGGCAGGTGTACCACTTTTTTTGGCTCTTCAGTGTATGTGGGTACAGGCACAGGACATGGTAGTATGTGTACAGAAAACATCAAAATATTTTACCACACCAAGCATGTATTCCAGGGAACCAAAACTTGCAGGGTGCACTTAGTATGGCGCTGGACCACCCGTAGCACGGATACAGGCGGCGATGTGGTTGGGCATGGAGGCATACAGACGTCGGATGTTCTCGTGAGGAAGATCTTGTCACAGCTGGCGCAACTGACACTCCAAATCCTTCGTAGTCGCCGCTGTTCCGAGTTGCCGTCTATTCTGGCCCCAAACGTTCTCGACGGGCGAGAGGTCTTGGGAACTCGTTGGCCAAGGAAGCATGTTGACATCACGAAGGCAGGCAAGAAACACCCGTGCTGTGTGAGGCCATTGCATTATCCTGCAGGCAAATGCAGCTAGCGCCGAGAAGGATAGCGCACATTGTCGCAGGAATTCCTGGCTCTAGCATCCCTCCGTCAGAGTTCCTTCAATCACCACCGGTGGTGTGCGGGAATCGTAGAAAATTGCTCTCCTCCCCTGATGACACCACTCGTTGGGGCGGTGTGCCACCCTTCAATGAAGCGTGGATCAGGGCGCTGGCCAGGACGTCTCCAGACTCGAATTCGGCGGTCGTCTGTATACAGACAAAACCGTGATTCATCGCTGAACACCACTCGTCACCAATTCTCTAGCTGCCATGTTGCCCGTTCCCGGCAGAAGGTCACGCGTGCTCTGCTATGCTCAAGTCGTTATGGTAGTCGCCGTCACGGATGTCGCGACAACAGATCCCGCTCTGCTAGCCACCTGGATATGGTACCGTTAAAAGCTGCAGTGACATGTACCTTTATGGTGAGCAGCGACTCCCACGAAGTGCTCACAGCCTATCGCACGATGAAACGTTACTCCCTGCTTGTGGTCCACCGGGGTCGATCCAATCTTTCTCGACCAGTGTGTGTACCCTCCTGTTCTTACTACGTCCAAGATCGACTCACAGTGCAGAACGGTTTAAGTGGCGAGCGATGATACGAAACGTCCAACCTGCCTCTCGAAGGCCGACGATGCGGCCTCTCTCAAACCCATCCAGCTGGGCGAAGGCTTGTTGACTCTGCCGTCGGGGCATGCCGCGTGTTCATTGAACTTGGCTCTGTAACTCGCACTGCCACTACTAGGGCCTTATTCGATGTCTTGCAGCTTTGAATGATAGAACGACATCTATGCTCCATAATGTCACATCGGCGCAAGCAACCTGCATTTAAAACAAATTGCACACATGTCTGACTGTGACTTTACTGTGTGACAACCATCGTTGTACTCGAACGATTCGTTCATGGTGCCCAATTTTTTGCATAAAGTGTCATTCACAATCCAAGATGATGTCTTCTTACATTACAAAATCACTATTTCATTTTATTGAAATAAATATAATAAAACAAGAGCTTAGGAAAAATGTAAAAACATGAAACATAAAAAGCATTTAATTAATATTTTAACATAATTTTAGCATAGGCCTAATTTTTTTTTGATCCTGAGAAAAGAGACAATAATTATTATTCGCAATTATAGGAAGGAAATTTTTACTACTTGTGATTAAATTTATATTTAAAGGTTTCTCAAGACGTTAATATCCATTGGAATTTGCCTTATTCCTGCATTGAGGTAGTTTGTGTTATTTTTGTGTCTTGAAAACAATAAAATTTCTGTTTTAACATGTGATTATGAAAAAAATTATGAACCATAGAGTTTTATTTTATATTTTGGGAATTACACCTGACGTCGAATCTAAAGAATGAACAGTAGAGTGTATCGCTGTATGTATGAAAATTTTTTTTTCTCTTTTTCGTAATGGGCCAGTGCGGGAAATATGTTCCATTGGCAACACGTTTTACATACAAAATATTTCGTCACAATATTAATAAATAATATTGCCCCAAGACATTTGATTTTTTACAAAAACTTGAAATTTCTGTGATTTTTAATCTCCTGTTCCCAGACAAAATTTCAGACTTAAAACGAACAAAGGTATTTGAAATCGCATAAGAAAGAATCTAATTTGACCTATTACACGCTTTCTTTGCGATGTCTTACATTGGGGAACCCCCGCAACCCCGATAATCCCATGCGTACATAACCTCAAATAGTACTCATTAAACTATTGTTTTGGTCGGACGCTTGTCAATTTTTTGTAATAAGATCGTTGAAATTCCTTAGCGTTTGTGATGGCAGTGTTACGGAGAGATGTTACATGTCCCATATTCGGTAATGCACGTGATTTACCTCTTAATACCTTACCAGCATACGAGGACATTATGTTATATTATTTATGGATTAGTCGCAATAAATCAAATCAATATAAAGATTTAGTGAGTGATACGTGTGCAGAAGTCTTAGAAAAAGTGATTGAAAGGTGGCAGCTGGCATCAATACCAACTATAGGGAATCGCGCTGCCATGAAGAAAATAAAGCCATATCACGATAAGTATAGGAATTTTTTAAAGCCATATAGTTCAAGGAAAGAAGTACAAAGTTATAGGGATCGAATAGAGCGATTTGTGAATGATTCAAAGTGTCTTTTTGACATTTCAGCATGCAAATGCAAGTGTTTTGATTCATGTTATTGTGAAAAACATCTCAAAGTACCGGTCAAGGAAAGAGAGTTTTTGGTGGATCAAAGGAAAGAAAGTAAGATGGCAATAGGTAACACTGATTTTTAAACGACCAGTAAAAATCAGAGAAGTATTAGTCGCAAACGTAGATTTGAGGAATATAAAGAAACAATTACCTGTTCTTCAACCTCAAAACAGCCTATGACATTAACCAGCGACGCACAACCCCAAACACTTCGACCCCAAACGACAACACCGCAGGCACCACAACAACGAACGCAACAACCCCAGTCATCAAAAATTAATGACCTTAGTGCAATAGCCATAACTTTGGATAGATTTGGCGTTTCTGACAGAGCTGGAGCTGCCATGGTTTCGGCAACACTCCAAAGTGTGGGGATTATTTCGGAGGTAAAATTTGTCCGACGTTGTGGACCGAAACCAACTTAGAAGATCCCATGAGAAGCAGAGTACCAGTTTGACGGATACACCACTTAATACGGTAGATCAAAATTTTGGATTATACTTCGATGGCCGCAAAGATAAAATGTTTAGTATAAGAGATTCCAGGAGAAGGATAATTATGGAAGAGCATATAAGCTTAGTTAAAGAACCAGAGTCACTATATATTGGCCATCTTTCATTAAACACCGAAAAATCAACAATAGTAAGTAAAAAAATAAAGGAATTCTTAGACACGAAAAAAACATTGAATGCAATAAGCTTACTGTAATCGAGTGTGATGGAACTGTTCTTTATACACAGTGACTCGGTTCATCCGGGAAACGTGCAAAGAAAATCTGCGTGAGACTTCAAGGGGACTTCCGAACCTCTCATGGTGGGACCAAGAGCTTGAGTTGGAGCGGAAGGACCTAAGAAGAGAGAGGAGACGGCTTCACAAACTACGTGGAGAAGAGAGGGCACAATTCGCAGTACAATACAAGGAGAAAAGCAGGCTTACTTTGGCAGGGTAAGGAAGAAAAAGGCTAAATCTTGGCAGGATTTTGTTACCAAAAAAGGCAATGAAGATCCTTTTGGGCTAGTGTATAAACTAGCTGCTAGCAAACTCAGGAGAACGGCCCCACTGCCTTGCATGGAAATTGATGGTAACTTAATCTTGGATGGAAGGAGATCAATGGAAGTCTTGCTCCAGACTCTTTTCCCCGATGATTCGATGGACGAAGAGGGGGAGGGCCACGCAGCTAAGAGTCAGTCAATGAATATAGTACCGAAGGAACAAGATGCTCCTGAATTTGAAATGGAAGAGCTCACTGCTACTGTCTATAAAATGAAGAATGGCAAGGCACCTGGTATAGATGGGGTGACCACGGAAATTTTGAAAAGATACTATGCCCGTATTAAGGAAATTCTTCTGGACATCATGAATGACTGTCTCCAAACTGGAGTGTTCCCCTCCCCGTGGAAATTGGGATGCCTCAGGATTCTGCACAAAGAGAATAAAAAGGATCTGTATGACCCTAAATCCTACAGGCCGCTGACATTGCTTCCGGTGCTAGGCAAAGTCTATGCGAAACTTATAAACCAGAGATTAATAATGGCATTGGAGGTGGAAGGTACTCTCTGCGAAAATCAATACGGCTTCAGAAGAGTAATGGGTACAGATTTCGCTCTTCATGATGTTATGAGCAAGATCAGAGAGTCACCAAGGAAATACATGATGGCGATCTTCCTTGATATATCTGGTGCATTTGACAATGCCTGGTGGCCGGAGGTGATGGACAGACTTAAAACCAAGAGGTGTCCAGCGAACATCTACAGGATTATTCAGGATTTCTTTAGAAATCGATGGAGTATTTACTCCAATGAAAATACACAGTTTAAGAAGAGACTGACGAAGGGGTGCCCCCAGGGGTCGGTCCTCGGACCGATCTTATGGAACATCCCCTTTGATGGGTTTCTTGAGTTGAGACTCCCCCCGGAGTGTGCAGTCTTCGGGTATGCGGATGATGGACTGATACTTGTGCCAGGAGACTCCAGGAAGGAGCTAGAATCGAAGGCAAATGTTCTTATGGAAAATACTTGGAAATGGTCTAGAGATGTCAAGCTCAGCTTCTCTATGGACAAGACTAAGATCATGCTTGTGAAAGGCAAACTTCAGAGATGCCCAACTGTGCGCTTCGGGGGTGTCCCGATAAAAAATATGCAGGACTTCAGGTATCTTGGAGTCATTATGGATGACCGAATGAGCTTTCTAAAGCATGTGGAATACGTGTCACGAAAGTCGGTGGTGGTCTTCCAGAAACTTAGGAGACTCGGCAACACTAGTTGGGGCCTGAATTATAGAACACTCTTAACCATATATAAGGCATTCTTCGAGGCAATTGTCTCTTACGGAGCTGTAATGTGGCATCACCGCGCCGAACTTTCGTGGCACAAAAGAAAGCTAATTAGTGCACAGAGGGCTGCGCTGCTGATCGTGACAGGCGCGTATAAGACTGCCCCAAATGAGTCTCTCCCGGTGGTGGCTGGAGTATTGCTCGCTGACCTATTGGTCAGATACAGGGGGCTTGTGGTGGAGGGATCGCGGGTTGGCAGGCTGATGAAAGAAGACAAAGAAGCTATTCTGGATGGAATACTGGATGAATGGCAAGATAGATGGTCGAGATCGGAAAGAGGCAGGCAAACCTATGAACTATTGCCAGATATCAGATCAATACTGCGTTGTAAATGGCTATGGGTGAACCATTATTGCATGCAGCTTCTTGCAGGTCATGGTAACTTTAAGGCCAAGCTTCACAGCCTGCGGCTCGTGGTCTCCCCGCTTTGTGAGGTCTGTGGAGTGGATGATACCACGCAACATGTATTGTCGGACTGTTTGAAAACCGAAGACCTGAGGGAGAAATTTCAAGCACAAGTTGAAGAGCTGGGCATTCACTTGGAAGTTGAATCAATAATGGAGAACAAACAACTGCATAGAATGTGGAATGAATTCGCAACCAAAATCGGAAGGAGACTGAAAGATTTTGATAAATGGTATCGGCGAATTTCTGATGACCCATGAAAGGCTACTCAGGTAAAGGCTTTAATGAGTAAAAGTCGGTGTATTCTAGATTGGCGAGGAGGACAGGTTTTTAATGAGAAAACCGATAGAATACCGAGTTACGGCAAGAAGGAAAAGTGAATGTCCCGAAGAGACCAAGAGAAGAAAGTGCCTTGCATTGTCTTACTCATCAGAGTACAGTTGCAGTGCAGGAGTATGGAGGGTGTGTTGGCCTTCGGGCCTCAAAAACCTGTTGTTTATACAGGTAGCCAAGGGGGTATTATTCTAAAACTTGAAATATAAATCGGAAAACCGCTACAGTGGTGCATTTGCCAGTTACATGCCAATGAACTGCCGTTTCGACACTTCTTCGAGGAACTTGATGGCTCTACTACTGGACCTAGAAGTTTTACAGGACCTATCGGAAAAGCTTTCAAGGTTTGCGAGGAGCTTCCAGTGGTTCCGTTTCAAACCATCCAGTGCACTCTACCTATCGTAACAAACAGCAAGGATTTGAGTACTGAACAACTGTACTTATACGAAATGTGTCAAGCTATAAACTCTGGATCGTGTTCCAAAAGCTTATCAAAGAAAAATCCTAGCAAAATCGTACATTCCCGGTGGCTCACAACTGCTGACAGAATCCTTCGTTTGTATGTTTGTTCCTCTGAGCCGACTACCAATTTGAATTAAAATTGTTTAAAATATTATTTTCATATACGGGGTTACACGTTTTCCATCAAAACGCAACCACTTGGCATTTATGGCGCTAGGCACTTACACAAGACCATTCCGCTTTCCAGGTATTTGACAGAAGATTTAAAAGCTATAGTTAATCCTATCCTACAGAGAAATGGTTTTTTTGGGCATCCAGATAATATTTTAATAGCCATGTTGGCCGATGAAAGCGAGACATTACGAGTTCTAGCCTTACGAAGATTACTGAAAGCACGACGAGCCACACTTTCAAATATCCGAAAGTTCGCGCTGCCTAAATTTGATTTTCAATCAGAAAATTATCAAGAACTCATCAATTGGAATTAAATTTTCCTAACTGAGCCTCCTCTTACGAAATTTATAAACGATGAATTAATTTCACAGTGCATTGAAAATCCAAGGTTCATTGACNAACTGAGCCTCCTCTTACGAAATTTATAAACGATGAATTAATTTCACAGTGCATTGAAAATCCAAGGTTCATTGACGAAATAATTTTGTCCAGAATCAAAAAGTTTCCTTGCCACATGCAAGCGATTGAAAGATGCGTCAAAATCTTTCAGAAGCTTCAGCCGCTGTCTATGGCCCTTTAAGACGAGATGGGTTCATTAAAACAAGGCTAGAATCACGACAAATAATGCCCGTTTGTAATACAAAAAGAGATTACAACATTTTGTAATATTGCGTTTTTTTTTTTTTTTTTTTTTTTTTTAAGAAATCTCCTTCTCGTTGTGTTATATTTGTGTAAAAAAACTGTGTTTTTGGACTTTATTGTTATTGTAACATCTTCTATATGTAATAAAAAGTTAAATAAANAACTGTGTTTTTGGACTTTATTGTTATTGTAACATCTTCTATATGTAATAAAAAGTTAAATAAAAATATAATTTTTGACTTTAAATTAAGTAAAACGACCCTTAAACGTACACTAGTATTAGTGTTTTTTAACAATCTTTCCAGTTGTAGGGGCAGTATAAAACAAAATAATTAGGTATATTTGTTATAACAGTTTTCACGGTGTTGGTATAGAGAATCTTTTCAAAAATGGCCCAATCATAAATTCCGGAAAAAAAAAAAAAAAAAAAAAGATCCACCCTAATGAACAGTGTTTGCCCAATACATGTTATGTTCGCACGTGCTTGCTATAACCAGCAATTAGTAATGTTGACTTTCGGCATTCATCTCCACCACATTGAACACAGCTGGTTGGCCATGTCGTGTCTTGTGTGTGCGTGTGCGCTTGTGCACAGCCGCACACCTCGCACGTTTTAAAATTCACCACTTTATTTCGTAATGCAGTTTATTTTAAACGATGTGGCCGAGTGTGTCTTGCCAAACCCACGTCCTACTTTTATCTGTGATAAGAAGATCTGTGTTGTCATAATGTTATCAATCACTCGTTGGACACACACACGCACACACACTCTTACTGCATGTTTTAATGTGCTAGCCGCTGTATTTTTCAATTACGTTGATTTATACTAGTCACGAATTGTTCAGCACTCGTGTGTCTACGCATATGGAAACAGAATACAGAGAGTTAAGTGACGTTTGTTATGGTTTTTTTATTTATTGTAATGTATCGCATTTATAAAAAAAATTTCATCGCAGTGTACTTTCCTGAGTAACTAATGCTCCGAGATTGATGGAATCATTATTTTTTTNTTATAAAAAAAATTTCATCGCAGTGTACTTTCCTGAGTAACTAATGCTCCGAGATTGATGGAATCATTATTTTTTATCGAGAATAGACCCTTTTGTCAACATTCCAGGTATTGTAATACTCACATCTGAAAATGTAGGGTGGATTTGTCGAAAATGGTTTGGTCTAGATTAATAACACAAGGAGACGGCTGTCTTTAATTTTGACATTCTGATTAATTATCCGTCTTTATTTACTAATCATGCATCGGCAACATTTAGTTTAATGCTAAATAAACTGTAGCAGCCCTAACAATTTCCATAAAATAATTTGTTAACAGTGGCAGTTTTTTACAGTAGTTGATTTTCGTCCTCTCACTTGAAATTCCCTGGTCCATTTTAATTACTTGATGTAACATCTGTAACAAATCAGAAGCAGTGCACACTCTCTGTTGGCCATACTTCGTTTCTATGTTTTTCATTCACATTTTTTCCTTTAAGAAACTGTTTCTAAATGTTGACGGTGTATTTAAGATACGTTCGGTATATAAGAACTACTTTTTGTACCCAAAGCCCTTGAATTTTATGTGTGGATTCGTACAAAAATAAGCAGAAAAACGTTTAATAAAAATATTTTTACCGAGAGATTTATATTAGTACAGCGTGGGTAATTTAATTTGGATTTTAACTTAAAAAGAAATAAAAAAATGCATTTATTGATTTTATGCAATACTTAATATGAATTATGATAGCCTTACCTCACATCATCGCATTGAGCAATGAAAGAAATACTTAAAATGTACATAAAGGATTTTCTTAACATTTTAATAACAGTAAAATAGTTTGGCAGATGATTACAAGGTTACAAATTGGACACCTCTTTAGAATAGTTACAGTATAGTTTCCAATCTAGTGCATTCATCAATGAAATGCGCCTCTGTATCTGACGGCACGCCATACCAATATTGAATATTTGTAACTTGTCTGTGAACTCGCACAAAGTTGTATGTAGACTGTTAGCAGTCGTAGAGACGCAGTAATAGTAAGAATAGCGTTTTATTAAAATATTCACGTTCCAAACAATTTTACAATTTTTTTTATACTGATGAATAAAGTGATGGGTTTGTAGCAACGTTATTTCCATCCTATAGCTCTAGCAATGTAAAAGTACTTTCTTTTTTGGCACTGCTAAAGGAGATTGTTTGAAACGATTGACTGTTTGATAGTGTCTTGGAGGTTCTAGTTAGGAACCTGGTTGTACACTACTGTACCTGGTGCTCGACATTTCTAAAGGCCTGCTAAAGTTTTACTTCCAGGATATTCATCCGCCTCATATAATCAAAGTTTGACCAAGTATAGAAAATAACACCAAAGAGTCAATGCACCGTACTTGTACACATTCAGTTTTATAATATTTTGCAGCAAAAGTTCAGTTTTACCAAAAACAAGATCTTTTTAGATTGGTAGAAGAATAAAAATGCTTGTAATACATGGCATGTTGTGAAAGAACCAAACGTGGTGAATTTTTCAAAGGTTTGATTCTATTCTATAAGTATAAAGATATTGCGAATAGACTATAGAATCGTGCCGCAACGAAAACGTATTACAGACGAAATGCTGTGATGCTGTAGATCAGTTGATAGATTCTTACCTCTTGCAGCTCAGGTTCCTGAATCGAGTCCCGGTTCCGGCGAGAGTGAAGATTTCTCAAACCTTGAATTGCCTCGTCCAACTGGCATCAATTGTGCTCAGAAAGGTTTGTTATCTAATCGGCCGCTGTCTGGGAGGTTCATCTCAAGACACTGGTTAACATGGACGTCCTACTACGCTTCTGATAAGCGAGGTGCCAATTTTTCCCGGCCCGTGAATATGAAGTTTTCTTTCTCTTCCTATTCTCGACTATATTACGTCCAAGTTTTATATGCGCCCAAATCAACAACGTTCAATATTGCAGCAATTAAGTTCTATCGATCCAAGTCAAATGGGAGAAAAGCACTTTGATTATTATTTTTCTTACCAAAGCCTCTGCTTTTGAATTTTTCTTTCTATAGAATTTAGAAATAATTGGGAAGAAGGTAAAGAAAGATTGTACAAAATAGAGTTACACTTGTAAGTACAAAGTTATTATAGCCAAACCACACTCGGTAATCGAACCCATAACTTATCTGATCGTAGGTAAATATTTTAGCAATCTCTACGCTGGGTTTACCCTCTTATGCAATATGCAAATGGTATCTGAAATGAAAATGTGATTTGCAGTTGTGCATACCGGGACTACAACATAATCCGAAATTATATTCATTTTACTCAATGAATTACACACTACATTTATAACGTGGGTAGCACCTACTAAGATGTGCTACGCAACCATGGTCTAGGCCACTGAGGAAAATTACTGCATCAAGAAGGAATAGAACCCAGGACAACCTGTTAGAGACTTTGCAACCGCTCTGTCGTCAAAGAAGATAACTTTTTACAAACCCACGTCGAGCCTCATTTTCAAAGACAGCAACTTCGGAAGAGTGCGCAAAGAATGGGGGGGGGGGGGATTGGTTACTTAAAGTGTCTTCGTGCTACTTTTCACAGTATTGTGCGAGTTTCATCACCTGCCATTTTCCCATTTACTGCCACCACAGTGAGAAGGGGTTTTGCACGCGAAAGGATAATTGATGATTCCAAACTTCTGAGATTAAAGTTACAAAATCACAGCTCTCTAGCCAAACCAAACGGAAATTTTCCAAATAATGACACCGCCGATCAAAATACTTGTGTTAATTGTTAATGGGAGGATGTTCGGAGGATCAAGTAAAATAAACAGGGCAAATGGCGTAAAATATAGAGGCTACCGAAGAGGGACACGAGCACAGGAAGATTTGACGACACTGAGAAACTAGTGGTCAGAAACGTTTTTTTAAAATGACATATTCTTCTGGACGCAAACTCGTGAGTCGGCGCGGGCCCAGTGAACGACTCGCGAGGACGAAGCACCCAGAAGGACAACAGCTCGCGCCCTGGCTTCTGTTCAAGTGGGTCGTCGGACGAGGTACCCATTCTCCGGAAGCGTGACACGCAAGGAAAAAAAAATAAAACTAAGCACGAAGAGAGCATCACCGCACGTCTTAAGGACTCGTCCGCGAAGCACTCCTTTGCTCTTCTCACTTCCTCTCTCCTCACGGTGGTGACGACCAGACATTTCAGCGCTAACTACTCGTCCCTCATTTGGGTCTCAAGGACTCCTTTTCTGTTTTCCTTATTTCTTTTTTTTAACATTCTTTCGCCACAGCCACGAAGAGGAAGGACCCCGTAAGTGCACGGTCAGGTGGGAGGGGGAGCAAGAGCGCAATAAAAGAGTTACAGTAAGGATATAAAAGCTGGACGTGTGTATTTTGTGCGGTTGGTGAAGAAGTGTTGGGAAGGAGAAACCAGGTGCGTGGCCCGCGGATGTAGACATTTGAATGAAAAGGAAATGGGGAAGGGGGGAGGAATGAAAATGCGTCAGTCCAACCCACGCAGCAATTGTGGAACCGGCCTTCTCTCGTGGCGGTAGTTTGGTTCGGCCCAATGGTGGTAGGAGTATATGGAGAGTGGAGAGACCTAGCCTCACCCAAAGACTTGCGATGATAATAGGCGACCACGTGTGGGCGTCCGAGCCTCACAGAGCGAGCGATTGTTTCAGCCGCTGAGGCGGGTAGGGAGTTGTTGGAACGAATTAGCACCGATTCCCATCGCAAAGCCCGTGCTAAAAGCCATCGCTCTATCTCACTGTGGTCGTCTCTTTCACCCTTTCTTTCTCCCTCGCTCTTTCTCTCTCTATCTCTATTCTCTGGAAGAAGAACTCCAGGATCATACTAAAAAAGAAAATGTGAGATCTAACGCGAAGTGGTTTATGTCCACTCGCCTCAGAGAGTATAAACTTACATTCTTTCTGTCCAAATCCCATACATTTTAAAACGCATATCCCTACATGTTGATTTTATAATTATTCTGAACATAGTGAACACTGATTGATACATGTTAAACGTACGTATTGAAGCGAAAAATCTAATTTCATCTCAAATAACCAGAAATCGATGGCTTAGCACACATGTTAAGTGGAAATCCCCTTTTTTGTAGATAATTGAATTTTAATGTTTAAAGCATAATAAAATACAAATTATCATATAATTTAAACAAGCACACATACAATGCGTACAAGTTGAACAATGTTCGGTACAAATAAAAATAGTTAATTTGTTGGCATTCGTCACCCTTAAGAGATCGTGAGCCCTCAGTAATCCCCAGTCCTTCCAAGCCTTGAATAGTAGAAAGAAGATGTTCTTGCGTCGCCTTGGAAAACAAGGTCAGAGGAAGCCTCAGAAGACCAGAAGTGCTTTCAGGCCTCTCGTTGGCGGGAAGGAGGAGAGACAGAAGAACGACGGCACGTCGTCCGCTTACCCACGCAATTAAGAGGTCGCGAGGTTGTCGTTTGTTTATCCTGCCGCTCTCTCGAGGAACTGAAGAGCGGCCTTCAAGTACCAGCTGGACCCGCCGTCCAAGAAGCGCTTGTCGCAGATGGAAAGTGCTTCCTTTCGTTGCTGACTACTGACCGAAATGAGTGGCGCAGTGGCAACTCACTGGACTCGCATTTGGGAGGACCCGGGTTCGATTCCTGGTTCGACCATCCTGATTCGGGTTTTCCGTGGTATCTCGAAATTTTCGAATGCTGGGATGGGTCCTTAACAACGGCCAAGGCCGATTCCTTCCCCAGTCCCTCTTCCCTGTGCAACTTGCTCCGTCTCTAATGACCTCGCTGTAGACGAGACGTTAAGCCCAAATACTTACCTATTTACCTCCCAACAACTGGGTCCTTAAGTATCTGCATTCCTCTCATATCCCGCTGTATTATATGTACGTTCTTGAAACGTTTTTCCTTCATTCTACGAAAAACACAGTTAAAACCGATACAACAATCTAGCACGTTTGAAAAAGCTTATCGCCTTTTTAAAATTGAACGATTTTTTTTGGAAAGTGTTGACAAATGAATCAATAACGAAACTTCTTTCCAAAAAAAAAAATAATATTTAAGACTAGTTGGACTGTCGTAAATAATAAATCCCTGCTCTTCAATCACGCATTTAGTGCTTTTATAACAAAAGCAATTTTTATTAATACACATTCTTTTAAGTAATCAAACAAAACTGTCTTTACACGAAAATGACGATTTCGTGTTTTATGAGATAACCTTTGCTGCTGTGCAACTTTCTTCTGTAATACTGTTATAAATCGCTCGACTGGCGTACAGTAATATCGAGTTAATGAACAAGGACAGCCCTACATGTTACGTAAACAATTATTCTTTGTTACTATATTATTCGAAATACTTGTAAAACCGATTGTTTTAGTAAAATGGTTCCAATTTTTTTTATTAAGGGCAATAAATTTTATAACTTCTTGTAATGTGCAACATTAATTATGAAATCACAACATTAAAAGTTCAAAAACATACAAATCTCAGCTATTTTAAAAATTATTTAGGTATATTTTGTGAATATTGTTACAGTTTCTCAAAGTCAGTGAGCTTAGCCAAGTCTTTTAAGGAATGGAGGTCTTAATTAAATTAAATAGTTAATAATAATTTCCTAATGTATTTACAGACACTACAAAGAAAATACACTCGACTTCATATCTCACAATAAATTGCTGTCACCTGTTATTTATAATAAATATTTACATAATCGTCCATCACCTCGCAGAAATTAATGCAATAAAATAACTGAAATAAGTCCCAATAAATAGTGTATCAACGAGTATTGAATAATTTTATAAATTATAAGCCCATATTTTAATATTAAAATATTTACAGTAAAGCCTGTATCACAGGTTCATTCAGTCCCACCTGAATTCAGCTCAGATTCCACCAGCATAGAATGTTCTAGAGAGCTCCNTATTTAGGTATATTTTGTGAATATTGTTACAGTTTCTCAAAGTCAGTGAGCTTAGCCAAGTCTTTTAAGGAATGGGATCTTAATTAAATTAAATAGTTAATAATAATTTCCTAATGTATTTACAGACACTACAAAGAAAATACACTCGACTTCATATCTCACAATAAATTGCTGTCACCTGTTATTTACAATAAATATTTACATAATCGTCCATCACCTCGCAGAAATTAATGCAATAAAATAACTGAAATAAGTCCCAATAAATAGTGTATCAACGAGTATTGAATTATTTTATAAATTATAAGCCCATATTTTAATATTACAATATTTACAGTAAACCCTGTATCACAGGTTCATTCAGTCCCACCTGAATTCAGCTCAGATTCCACCAGCATAGAATGTTCTAGAGAGCTCCNCCTGTATCACAGGTTCATTCAGTCCCACCTGAATTCAGCTCAGATTCCACCAGCATAGAATGTTCTAGAGAGCTCCTAGCGCCCCTATGCATAGCCCTCTACTCGCCAGGTACCATGCTATCTCGTTCGTTCACACCACACACTCGTTCATCGTCGTCTCGCACCCTCCGCCATCATCCGTACCCTCAGCTTAGGTTCATCGTAGCAGCAGACTTTACCTGAATACAGCACTTCAGCCAGATGGCTACCACAAAAACAGCCTACTCTCCAGATGCGGTCAGGTCCCCGGTGGTGTAGTTGTTAGACTACTCGTCTCCATATAACCACTTGGCCCGGGCTAAGGGCCACCCCACTGAGCCGGATTTTCTAATGTGTGAATCCTGCGGGACGATGTCACTGGTCGGCGGGTTTTTATAGGGGATCTCCCGTTTCCCCTGCTCTTTAATTCCGGCGCAGCTCCATTCACACCTCCATTCAACTCCATCAGCTCTCAAGACCTCGATGTTAAGAGCCGCCCAAATCTCTCCACTCCATTCCACCTGCGGTGGTATTTATAGTGTCATCGGCCCTGGCCCATAAACTTCTGCACATGTCGGATTGCGCCGAGGAAGGAAATCATTAGAAATTTTATACAATATTTCGCCGACGCCGACTTTTCCAGAAGGTGGATGGGGTAGGGTGACGTCAGCCAGGTAGCTGTCAATCATGCCACCCTCCAGGTGACGTAAGGGTGGCTAGTTAGTGGTGCCTGACTACCCCCTTCCCTGCCTCGTACTCTGCATGGAGGTCTGGGCGTAACAAATTTAATTATATACATGTATGTGTGAGTAAGTAAATATATCTAAAAATCCAAGATCACAAAATTCCCAATTCCTTCATTGATGTATTTAGACACACATAATAATAAACATAACGGTTTTTTTTATTAATTTACAATAACAAAATAGCATGTTTTGAAACCTTGTGCATTATTTTAATTTCTCTTTTTAAGATTTCCTGGTNTTAATTTACAATAACAAAATAGCATGTTTTGAAACCTTGTGCATTATTTTAATTTCTCTTTTTAAGATTTCCTGGCTCATGAAGAATGTGAAACTAAGTTATTACTGTTTAATTACTCGACGTTTTAGGAGACCACTGAATTCACATTGTAAACAAATTGTCACAACACCCACATTGTTTTCGAATACTTTTATTTGTTTTTCTTTGTCTTCTGCCGCAAAACTTACACTGTTGCATCAAAATGTTCAGTAAATGTATCTTATATACCGGAATGCACAATCTTATAAAACATGTAACAGTATACTGACGAACATTAATTAATACAGTAGAATACTCATTGACTCAGTCAAGTCAGTAAACTTACTTTTAAACANTTAATTTACAATAACAAAATAGCATGTTTTGAAACCTTGTGCATTATTTTAATTTCTCTTTTTAAGATTTCCTGGTTCATTAAGAATGTGAAACTAAGTTAATACTGTTTAATTACTCGACGTTTTAGGAGACCACTGAATTCGCATTGTAAACAAATTGTCACAACACCCACATTGTTTTCGAATACTTTTATTTGTTTTTCTTTGTCTGCTGCCGCAAAACTTACACTGTTGCATCAAAATGTTCAGTAAATGTATCTTACATACCCGAATGCACAATCTTATAAAACATGTAATAGTATACTGACGAACATTAATTAATACAGTAGAATACTCATTGACTCAGTCAAGTCAGTAAACTTACTTTTAAACAGACTACAGCCAGGAATAGGATGATGCTGTAGGTGATTAAGAAGTTTTTTGAGTTGTAGCAGTCGAAATATATTTTTCATGAAAATGTGTTATGGTTGGTGTATATTTTATTTTGTAAAGTTGAAGTATTATGTAAGCAAAACACTAAATATTAAAATTCTTAATGGTTTCTAGCCGACAATATTCTACACAAAGGGATCAGTTTGTCGAGCTATTTATGCTCACCAAAAAATTATGTAATAAAAAGGAAAAGTAGTTCAGAATCTGTAGATAGCGCCTCTGTTAAATTTTTGATTGTAAGTTATAATTCATTTTCATGAATATGTCCACTATCTCATTATCCCTCTGAGGTTAATACAAAACTGATTATCGATGAATTGGGGCTATCGCCAATTGCTATTGGCAGGAGAATGTTAACCGAAGTCTGTCTTTTTACGCCAAGCATAAAAGCATTCAACTGTGCATATGCTAAAATCGAAGGATATTATCGAAAATATTGTTTGCAACCATGAATATGGGGCGTTGGAAACGTTTCAAATGTTGTCATCTGTGAAAATGTAAATACGTCTAAGTTTTAAATATGGAAATTGCATTCATGTTTAGGTCAAAATATATTAAAGTAACTGGCGTGTGGGAAGAACCATCACTCCATTAGTCTGGTACTCAACGAGCGCTAGGCAGCTGTGGCGAAGAGGATAGTGACGTAGTAATCCCTGACGTAGTAAAGGCGAAAGAAAAAAATCTCAGCGCCGTACAGCAATGTGCGTCAACTGTTACAGACTCCATTCAAATATTTAAAAATACAATTTTTTTATAGGTGCATTTACCACGACGTACGCGCAGTCATCATTACCACCACCAGTAACCACGGACATTACCACCACCGTTACCACTAACATTATTACCACCACTATAACAGCCAAACAACCGTTATGCCATCACGACCATAACTACCACCATTAGGTTACCACCACGATAGCCTGCAAGAAATATGCGATATCATCGAAAATGGCGGGTGAGAACGACAAAGAGCTACAACCAGATATATTTTTTGATAAATTAACTCTTGTACTGTAATTTTTGCATCGTACACAGTCGTTGCTTTGTGTGGCATATTTCAAAACACAAAAAGGGATGCCAACTCCTACTTCTTAATTTTGGGTGTAGGTCTCAAGTACAACTCCTTCATTTTATCGACGTTCTTTAATTAATTAGTGTAAAAATTTAAGTTTAGAAAAAACTATACTTGCTATACACAAGTTTTATAATTACGTTCAGAAATAAATAACTTGTATATACGTGTGTACTTGCCTGACCTCTTTCGCAGATTTCAGCCAAACAGCGTACATTTGCTCTATTAACTTAAGTGTAAAATAAAATATTTTCACGCAATCTTGGCACCCTAATATTTTCCCATATTTTTTAAAAATATATATTTCGTTGTTTATGAGTTTCTGCAGTAGGTCCCTAGTAACATGCTTTCCAATCGTAAACATCAGCAATAAACACAAGTCCGCAGAAGAAAAAAAAGGAACAAAATTGAGCAAGTTAGTAAGGAATTGTTGTTTATTAGGAAGTTGTACTTCGGATATAAACGAGCGCGCGCACACGAATAAGAGTGTCATAATTTCCATTATTATTACCCTTTGAAACACACCAAGTTTAAAATTTATTTTAACGTTCATGGGCTTGAAATGTTCCGGAAATGTAGGGGGGAAAACGTAATCCCTTAAAGCATGAAAATCTTCCTATTGAACGCGCACAGGCAGTCCTACATTTACCAGCTGTCGAACGCTAAACATGTTTACGCAGCGGCGAAAAAATAGCGAAGTCGTTTCGCAAAAGGCTATTCTTCACAGTCGTCTGTGTACTCGAGCCGCCATCATCTGTTCAATGGCGGTTTCCTTTGTGAGAAGCAGTTTCCTATGAGATACTGCTGAAGGGCTACAGTTGACTTTAGCTGATCGTTTCCATGGCTATAAAGTCATGCACTTTCATACCTACATCTTCCAACACACGCAACCAAGCTACAATTCACGTTAGTTTGATATTTCTTTTGGTATGGCATTTTTTTTTCTTTATTCGCTTTCCTGGTAGAAACTAGCTTTTAACATCGTGCTCCATAGTGAGTACGAAAGTGTAGTGTAAGAAAAATACGGCTCGTCTCCATTTTGCCTCAATCCTGCACGTCCCATTACGGCATAAATCACCTTGTGGTTTTTTTTATACTAAGGACAAGGGAATACTTAGACCAGGGAATGATAATGTAAACTAAACTGAAGTTTTTTATGAATACTAAACATAGTTTTAACAGAATTATTGTAGGGTTCATAAATACAAGCAATTGGCGAGGAAGATCCTAGTCGATTACAGTATATGACTATAGTCGGTTCACGACTGGAAGAAAATTTTGAAAATCAACCTTTGAAAAAACACCCTAGCCGTTAGCTACATAAATATAACATTACAAACAACGGCGAGCGCGGATANAAAATACGGCTCGTCTCCATTTTGCCTCAATCCTGCACGTCCCATTACGGCATAAATCACCTTGTGGTTTTTTTTATACTAAGGACAAGGGAATGCTTAGACCAGGGAATGATAATGTAAACTAAACTGAAGTTTTTTATGAATACTAAACATAGTTTTAACAGAATTATTGTAGGGTTCATAAATACAAGCAATTGGCGAGGAAGATCCTAGTCGATTACAGTATATGACTATAGCCGGTTCACGACTGGAAGAAAATTTTTANCGATTACAGTATATGACTATAGTCGGTTCACGACTGGAAGAAAATTTTGAAAATCAACCTTTGAAAAAACACCCTAGCCGTTAGCTACATAAATATAACATTACAAACAACGGCGAGCGCGGATACAGTTATGCCGTTAGGTTGTCAGCACAAAGAGAGGAAATAGTTCTAAAGTTTTAACGTAATTGTTAATTTATCGCTTACAAATGGGTTTCGAAAAGACTTGTATCTTATTATGCCAATTATTAATGACGTGATGCTAACGTACTTTGATTTCAATGTTTCTTGCATACTCACAAGATCACGCTCAAGGTGAAAGTAGAGCGGCCATTTGTTTACAAACCTTCATTTCGTGTGTTGTTGGCGAGATGTGGTCGACACACGTGCCAGAGAATTGGAGCGATTATATTGTTTAACCAATAATAATTCATTTACTGGTTTTTTTTTNTGGTCGACACACGTGCCAGAGAATTGGAGCGATTATATTGTTTAACCAATAATAATTCATTTACTGGTTTTTTTTTACTGATATCCTCTCTTTATTATTTCTCGTTGTGCCGATTTCTTTCGTTTCTGATACCTGTATAAGAGATTACTCGTAGTGCGTTCTCACGTGTTTAATATTTTTTAAATTTATTTCAGGTTTGCTTAAAATTTTATTTATTGTATTTTACGTTATATGTTGCGGTAGTTTTTGTGTGCAGTCATGAGTTCTAGCAAGGTGAATAAAAGATAAGTCACCAACGCCAACAGGACATCATTAACCTCACCGAATCGTTGTATTCCCTAATTAGGCGAGGGGAAATGAAACCCTGCAACGTCGCGGAAAGAGCGGCAGAAATGTTGAAACGCTTCAGATCCACAGTTCTAAGGTATGTTAAAATATATGTAGTATTAACCATTGCGTTTGCAAGTTGTGTGTGCTAAGGTCAATTATGTTGGCCTACGAAATGTGTTTACAAGAACATAAAGAAAATTTGTTAATAACTTGATAACATCGTCGAACGTTGTCTACGTGTCTTTTTAACGTTTTATTTGGGTAATTATTAAGTTTAGGGGGCTTTTCTGTAAAAAAAAAAAAAATAATTTCACGGAAAATGGTATATTTCCACTCCACTAATGATGCAGAACACGAATATACGACGGGCATTAACGTCCGACTAATTTCGTAACATGTGCCCACCTAACCTAACAGAACCTATCCCCACGATGGGTGAATCACTATTTTACATTTTTAAACTAACCTAGGATTGTTGGGTTTTACACTAACCTAGGATTGTAGGGTTATATAGACTCAAATGTGAGTGTATGAATCACCTAACCAAAAGGTGGTATTACAATGTGTAATTAAAAATAAAAACTACTTTGTGTTGGAATTTGTGTACCCCTGCGAGGGATTCTTCATAAACAACCCAATATATACAGTGGAAATTTATTATAAAGACAACTGACAATGGTAAGGAAAATTGCCTCTATAGTGAGTTTGTTATAGTCAATTAATTTTATATAGGTTATGGAGAGATGGTGCATTTTAAGATTCTGAAGAAGGAGCTTGTTTTGTATTTATAAGTTACATTGCGGCATTAATTGCCATTGTTATACGTCACTAAATAGATTACAGTCGATATAACTGGAACTTCCCCTACTATTAAACATATCTGTATCACTTCACTAAACATGAGAGGACATCGTAATCGATGAAATCGCAGTCATAATCTTTTAAGAAAACAATTGTGTATTAATGCATTTCCCCAACACCACTGTTCTACAGCCATTGTCTTTTAGTTATTGTAAATTATCAGTGTCATATTTTTCACTTTCAGTGCTACATAGCCAACCTAATTTGCATAATTTAAAAAGGACCATAATTCAGTTACTGGGTCAACTACAGTTACTGATACCAAAAACATACAAGGGTTTGTTTACAAATGATGTGTGACAATGTGATATGCTCTGCCGTGTGTTAGTTTAGGTTAGTTTAATAGGTGGCAGGTATTGGTTACTATATAACCCTACAATCCTAGGTTAGTTAAAAAATGTAAAATAGTGATTCACTCATCGTGGGGTTAGGTTCTGTTAGGTTAGGTGGGCACATATTACGAAATTAGTCGGACGTTAATGCCCCTCGTATATTCGTGTTCTGCATCATTAGCAGAGTGGAAATATAAGATTTTCAATGAATTATTTTTATTTTTACAGGAAACCCTATAAACTTAATAATTACCAAAATAAAACGTTAAAAATACACGTAGACAACGTTCGACGACGTTATCAAGTTATTAACAAATTTTCTTTATGTTCTTGTAAACACATTTCGTGGGCCAACGTAATTGATCTTAACACACACAACTTGCAAACGCAATGGTTAATACTACAGATATTTTAACATACCTTAGCACTGTAGATTTGGAGAGTTTCAACATTTCTGCCACTCTTTCCGCGACGTTGCAGGGTTTCATTTCCCCTCGCCTAATTAGTGAATACAACGATTCGGTGAGGTTAATGATGTCCTGTTGGCGTTGGTGACTTCTCTTTTATTCACCTTGCTAGAACTCATGACTGCACACAAAAACTACCGCAACATACAACGTAAAATACAGTAAATAAAATTTTAAGCAAACCTGAAATAAATTTGAAAAATATTAAACACGTTAGAACGCACTATGAGTAATCTCTTATACAGATTTCAAAAGCAAAAGGAATCTGTACGAGAAGGTTAGCACAAATTAAAGTCATACGTTATGAAAAATCAAATAATAAAGAGCTGATATTAGTATAAAAAAACCGATAAATGAAATATTAGGTTAAACAAGAATCGCACAAATTCTCTACAGTACGGCCATCCGGGGGCTTATGAGAGATTGGCGTTGCCATGTTAATGTTGTTGGATGGACTCCTTGAATGTTGACACATTTCATTGCAAAGTATTGTGTCTATAATATGTAATCAAAGTGAAAGTTTTTCTCCCCCACCCAATCCCCCAGTCAAAATCAAACCCATACACACACACACACACACAGACAGACAGAGAGAGATAGAAAGAGAGAGAGAGAGAGAGAGAGACAGGCACGCACACGAAACACCTAATTTTTAATACTCACATTTTGGGTTTATATAATGAAATGTTTTTCGCTTGCATCACATATTCTTTTGTGTGAAATTCTCAAGATTAAAAACTTTACGCTTGTGGAATATCCATTAATAATATATACATTACTTTTATGATGGGTACGTGCATGTACGAACACATGTACACACACACAGTGGAATGTAAACATTGCATGTAAACATTGCCATGTGACTGCCACATGGCAATGTTTGTTAACCCTTTGGCAGAAGGATGCGAAACGGGCTTGAAAGCAGATCTTTAGCAGGGCTTCAAGAAAGTCTCTTCCAGTCATGAACCGTCTATAACCTGAATGATATCGTCACCGTAGGCTGAAAGTTGTGCCGGAAAGCGATGAACGGCACACCAAGTTGCATCTTGATGGCTTCATCTCGGCGTGGGTCCACAGACAGACAGAACTCGTACAAAGTGTTGCCAATTGTTATATAGTTATATGCAGTAGTTATTTATTTTGTTCCGAATATCGTGCCGCCGGGAGGAGGGATTCATTGGCGCTTCGGTGCTATGTTTTTTCAAACTGTAGTTTTTGCTGCAGCGTGATTCGGATTCTTCGCCTGGCCTGGTTACCGACGCATCGCTGCAGTTCGATGGGCTTGTCCGCATTTACCGAATTTAGTTAAGTCAGTACTCATGTTCGTCTGCACCAGAATGTGACACCATGCACTGTGCGTCTGCACCAGAATGTGACAATGTGACATCATGCACTGTGCGTCTGCACCAGAATGTGACATCATGCTCAATTTGCTCTGGTTTTTCCAACTCGCAAATGTACTACATAAGTACATGTAGTTACGAATGTGATTTCATGTTGCCTTTCAACTTTTGAACATAGAAAGAATCCTATTGAACTGCAAATTGTTTGTTAAATTTTGATACCGTCTTTGTTCGTGCAACGCAAGACAGTACACGGTAAGGTAAAGCACTGCTTTTTGTTGAAGGGCTAGTCAGAACGAGCGAAAGACGCAAAATTCTGAGGTGACGCTATCACTTCAATTTACAATAGAACGCTTCTATCATGATCTCGTGAAAGGCAATTCAAGTTCAGTACACAATTAACTTTTTCAGCTAATATTCTGCAGAAGGGTTTGCAAACAAGCTACTAATAAAACCCCAACCCCCACACTCGACGAACTCGGCACTAACCACTGTATTCTTTATGCAGACTTGTAGACGGTACTCGGTCGAGGGCTCTCGCTGGGCGCTGCGTTGGTGCAGTCTGCCCGCCTGGCACGGGTTCCCGCGGCGTGGCAGTAGGCTAGGAGGACCTAATCCCGCCTCCGCCGATCTCTCATATGCCACAGAAAGGCCGTGCTGTCACGGGACCAGGGAACTTCGGTTCCTGGTCTCGCGACCCATAACTCGCTTAGTGCGTTTGCAACAAAAACGCAGCCCGACAGAATTGGATCAAATCATTGAGCCGGCAGCGGGTTGCTGTGTACCCTATATGTTTTAACAGTGCTCCTGGTCCGTATTTATAGCTGTTAATCAATGTTGCTATGTTAATAAATTTGTGTGTAAGTGTTATCGGCCAGTCTCCCGACTGGCGTGTTGTGGTGACGTGATGTCTGTAGAACATGCTGTTGTGTTGTTTGAAAGTGGCTAGTTAAACTCGCGTGTAGTGGGTCGGACCTAGCCCAAGTCTCGTGCGTGGCGTATATACGCGGCGTCGTCCTCGTTTCTCGGTGCGGCGGCTCTGTTTACCCACGTCTCTCAAAACACGCGTACCCCTTCAGCTCAGGAACCAATCTGCTGGCTCCGTTGTGCTCGCAACAGTTTGCTGTAAACATTCAGAGACTATTGACAAATTTGTATCAGGTAGGGGAATTCGGGGCGGAACGGGATAGCGGGGCAGAACGGGATAGGGCACTTTCTTCGACTGAAGAGTGCTAGAGACTAGCGGANAACGGGATAGCGGGGCAGAACGGGATAGGGCACTTTCTTCGACTGAAGAGTGCTAGAGACTAGCGGAGAGACATTAAACTAAGCCTACAGACGGTAGAGAAGACTCGGCAGCCATTTTGACCAGTTCTGACACAGCCTTCTGAGTTAACCGAGTGTTCGTGGTTTTCTGACGCATGTTTTGTAACTTCTCGCTGATTTCAATATAAGGTAAGCTTCTAACCGTTAATTCAACACTAATGTGTGTTATTTATCGTTATAGTGCATGTCATTAGCTATAAGATACGCGCGTAGTAAGTATAAATACGTCAGGTTTTCATTTCAGCAAACACTCATAACCTAAAAAGTGCTATGGGGGCGGAACGGGATGGGGCAGAACGGGATAGTATCCCGTTCTGCCCCGTCATATTTTGACGTGAATAGGTTTGTAAAAATGTTTGTTTGTTATTCCATATGGTCCGAACGTACAATAGGAAGACGGACAGGCAAAAATGGGATGTCCAAGCGATGTAATCAGCTATGGCAGCCGTATTGTCATCTGAAATTGGGTTTTTAAAGGCTGCTAACCAATTTAATGTGCCAAAGTCGACTCTTGAAAGATATGTAAAAAAGGCTAGGGACAATCCTGACTATAAAGTTGATAAATCTAATGGAAAATATGAAAATGTGTTCACCCCAGAACAAGAAGAAGAACTGGTATCATATCTAAAGACAATGGAAAGTAGGCTTTTTGGTCTAACTGTAAAAGATCTTAGGTCATTAGCCTATGAATTGGCAGACACAAATGGGTTAGAACACAGATTTAACAAAGAAACTTGTCTAGCTGGGCAGGATTGGATTGTAGGTTTTCTTGATAGGCACCCAAGCTTGTCTATTCGTACTCCAGAAAATACAAGTGGCGCGCGAGCTATGGGATTTAATAAGGTCGCAGTTTCGAAGTTTAACTCTCTTCTTAACGAAGTTATTGATAAGTGCAAGCTAACTGCTGACAAAATTTTCAACTGCGATGAAACCGGCGTGTCGGTTAATCCAAAAAGTCAGTCTAAAATAATAGCTCTGAAGGGAAAAAGGCAAGTAGGGGCTGTAACATCTGCTGAACGCGGAGAAACAGTGACAGCGGAGGTTTGCATGTCGGCATCTGGGTTATACATGCCGCCAATGCTTATTTTCCCAAGAATGAAGAAAAAACAAGAGTTTGACCTTGGCTTACCCCCAGGAGGCTGGTGTGAAGTTCACCCTTCGGGTTGGATGGCTACTGAATTATTTCTAGTCTGGTTTGCAAAGTTTATTGAGTTTTCAAAAGCCACAAAAGAATCGCCTGTTCTTCGCATTGTGGATGGACATTCGACCCATACCAAAAATCTGAAGCTGCTTGAAATGGCTAGATAAAATGGTGTGGTTCTTCTTTGTTTACCGCCTCACGCTTCTCATAAATTGCAACCTTTAGATGTAACGTTTTTCAAGCCCCTTAGTCTTTACTATGGTGAAGAAGTCAGAAAATGGCTTAGAAGCCATCCAGGAAAAGTTGTTACACTTTTTCAAATATCAACAATCTTTGGTGCATCATTTTTACACGCTGCTACAATGTCAACCGCTATAAACGGCTTTAGGAAAACGGGGATATGGCCACCGGATCTAAACGTTTTTTCAGACGCAGACTACCTGCCTTCTGCGACAACTGACATTCAATTGGAAAACAATGAATGTTCCGCTGAAAAGTCTACTGATGATCACGATTACGATTTGACAACAGACTCTCCCGTGTCCACAGAGCCACCGAACAAGAAGACAAAAAACCAAGGAAACTTCAGTAATGAACCACAACCTGGATGTTCGTGGCAACAAGATTCTCCGAGAATTTGTGCAAATTCTCAAGAAAAATCAGCTTTTCAGACATCACCTGAATCTTTGATACCGATTCCGTTAATCAAGCAAAATACAAAGCGGACTTCAAGGAAAAAAGGAAAAACCGTCATATTAACAGATTCTCCTTACAAAAATGAGCTGCAGGATGCTATTGCCAAAAAAAATTGAAAAATAAAAAGTGAGAGAGCGCAAAAACAGAGAAAAGGGACCAAAAACTGCCACTAAAGAAAAGTTAATTTAAAAAAATTTCTTTAAGAAATCAAAGGGCTCAAAAAAATCAAAGAAGATTAAGGTGGAGGATAGTGAATCAGAAGTAGAAGATGAAGAGTGTCTTTACTGTGGGNTCTTTAAGAAATCAAAGGGCTCAAAAAAATCAAAGAAGATGAAGGTGGAGGATAGTGAATGAGAAGTAGAAGATGAAGAGTGTCTTTACTGTGGGGAATGTTACTCCGTTTCTAATGAAGGATGGGTTGCCTGCCAGAAATGCTACAAGTGGGCTCACAACTCATATGCTGGCATATACAGCGAAGATGATGAAGAAATTTTAATTTGTGAACATCGAGAAGACGACAAGTAGTGTAGTTTTTGATGGATATACAAAATAGATCAATTTTCTGTCTATTTCCAAAAAACAATAAAAATATAATTTTTTCATCATAAAAAATCATTAATTTTTAACCCTAATAATTTTTTTAATGACTTTTATGTTTTTAATATTAGTTGCCAACTAATAAATGTCGATTTGTAGGTTTAAGGCGGTAATTCCACTGTTTTTTTTATTTTTTAGTAATAGAATTTATTTTTAAAAACCTATCCCATTCTGCCCCGTATGTGGGGCAGAACGGGAAATTTGCAGACTTTTTTTGAAAAAAAAAATAAAAAAATAAAAGATGTTTAGTTATAAGTAGTTATCATGTTACATGTGATTCTTAACAATAGAAAGTTATGTTTTATATCTTTATCAGGTGTTTTGTGTAATTACCCAATTTAAAAAAAATTGTTAAACGTTAAGTATCCCGTTCCGCCCCGAGTTCCCCTACATCACATTATGCAATGGAAAGATTAAAATCGTTAATATACCAATATTAAAAAAGCAGAAATTCTATTATTTGTTGGTACATTACAACATGTTGTGTAGGTTTCGTGTGTGACACCATAGTTCGTTTATATACATAATTTTTAATGTTTCTTTTTTTTAAATTTAATTTACGTCACTTTTCTTATGCAGAGTTATTATTTTGGTCCTAAATTGTGTCTTTTTGGTGAAAATATTTGGATATGTCCGAAGGGATACTAAATGCGCGTGTATACGTGAATTTACAGACATCCAAGTGTGTGTGGAAAATAAAGTGCTATTAGCACGTGACACTAAATTTGTTGGAGTTTTTGTAGGTATGCTGTCCTTTAAAGTTTTATGCGTGACAAATGTATGTCCCATTACAGGCTGAACTTTGAAAGAGAAATAGTGTCTCAATGAAAGTAATTACCAAATAGACATATGCAATAGTCTCTTCAAGGTTCTTAAAGAAATTGCCGTTGATAATAAAACATTTTAATGTAAGGAAATAAAAAAAAATTATTTTGATATGTTTATTACAACAAAAAACTTTTTGGAAACACTATCTTCTGTGTTGTTTGCGAGTGACTTCTGTGTATAGAGCATTTCTTCTGACGGTAGGAGATGAGTCTTTCTTTAGGTGTAAAAATTTCAGTGTGGCCGGTGAGTTTGTTTAGCTTGTCAACTAGAGAGAAATGGAACTTTTTACCAAAATACGACTTGGTCATTTAAGGAGAGAAAGCCGTCTCACGCATAAAACAATAGAAACTGGGACGTAAACCTACGATTTTGAGGACACAATTAAAAATAGTAGTTCGCCTCACATACTTCAATGCGGTTGATAGCAATTGCTGTGTGGGCAACAAAAATCTGTGTGAAATAGGGTGGCCGCAAAACGAAAGTGTCGCAAATCCGTCAGCGAAATAAAAACGGGGCACTATACTATCTTGAAGAGTTTCGTGCAATCCAGCTCTGTCTGCGTTAGTGGCTCTCACACTAATGAGCTGAGAGAGTTCTAAGTAGCGAATATGCGACCCGAATTCATGGCTAAATAAAAAGGAAGTGACATCCCCATTGGTTTCTGGAAGAACAGCTTACTTGTGTGTATATAAGAAGCACAATTTGTTTTCCATTTCTCAGCGGGACATATTTCCTGTGCGTTCTTTGTTTTCGCGTTTCGCTTATCTCAACAAATAAATGCCCTGGGGTTAATAATTGTTGCCGTTAAAGATAAAAAACTATTGTCTAAACACGTACGGTTTGGTTTTTAACATCTTAAGTGTATTCAAAGAAGANCTTTGTTTTCGCGTTTCGCTTATCTCAACAAATAAATGCCCTGGGGTTAATAATTGTTGCCGTTAAAGATAAAAAAACTATTGTCTAAACCCGTACGGTTTGGTTTTTAACATCTTAAGTGTATTCAAAGAAAAAAAAAATTGTCAAAATTGTCAAAATGCCTCTGCAGTTTCCTTAACAGGTAGGAAAAAAGTAAAATCGTGCTGTCGTAGTTACATGTGGGTTTTCATAGCGTGTATGTCCCACTGTTACAGATCTAATTCGTATAGGAAAGCGTGATGACGGAAGCACTGCAAGCCAGTTGAACGTCTTGCTCTTAGAGGCGATAGGGAAGTAGTAAGTGAGCAATAGTCGGCCTTAGAGCTCACGCGTTTTGAGGCTTAGAACACGCAAAATTCTTGCAAGAAAATGGAACTCTTAATTATACAGAAAACACTGCTTATATGTATTTGTAATGGTGTTGCACCTAATGAGATGCTTGAATAATAGTTCTTAAACGATGCTTTAATTAAAGTCTTTAAATTTTCCAAAATACAACACGGAATCGTAGTATTAGTCAATTTTAATGCAATGTCAATGTATATTTAAAAACAAAAAATCAGAAAAAGCAGTTATGGCTTTAGTAAGCTGACTAACCCAATGTTTTTAAGTTCCCACAGCTCTCGGGGATGTCTCGCGTCCACGGTAGAATTCATCTCACGTTTCAGCCATGTTTTGGCGAGACCATATACGCCTCCATTACTGGCAACCTCTAATTATAAATTAAATGCAGCTTCTTCCAGTCTTGTAATTTTTCTGCCTCCTCCCACACTAATTAGATGAACTTGGGAAAGGTTGGCCACATATTATGGTTCTTTTTTTCTCCTTTGAATAAAACTGCCTCCTCCCTTCCTTTCCTAGTCTCCCCCTTTTTTTTTTTTTTTTCCACGATCCATCTCGTGGGTCAGGCTACCTTCCGCCAACGGATTTTGTGGAAGTCGTTTTATTTTCGTTCCGCTAAATTACAATGAGCACCCCCACGCATCCATTTGCGTGCCGCAGGTGTGAAGGTGGGCGTGGGAGGAGGGAGTGGTATGGGGTGAGCAGCTTTCAGTTCCTTAAACACCGCCGTCTTCTTCGTCTGAATGACGTAGGCGGGCGCTAAACTCAGCCGACCCCTGCTGCTGGCACTTGCCGAACCGCGTTGTACAGCTGTAGTATTGTCAATGTATGTGTTTATATACATTTTATATATATATCATATGTGGTTATTGGCTGTTCACTGTTATTTAAGCACTGTCCTATAGGCTGTTAATTATAAAGTTAGCACTTTTCAAATCAACATTTGAAAAATGTCACTGTCCCTACCTGAACACAATTTGACGGACACACTGACTGGCAAGCACCCAGTTAAGTTGGTATCAATGGAGGTAAAGTAGTTTCGTTTCTTAACATTTAACTAAAATTGTTAGATTAACATTTCCGAACACTGAAATGATGTTTGCTTTCTGTGTTTGCAATGCATATTAATGTAAGAATTGGCAAATTTGTAATATATTTATTATCCTTACGATTCCACAGCTTCATTTGACCGACACATGAAGAAAGTGATCAGGCCCTTGGAACTGTTAATTTTACATATAGCGGAAGAATGCACGATGTTCATGCAAGTAGATATTAAGCAGGGCTTTCAAAAGTGCTCAGTTTACCGTGAACAACCTTTAATTGCGAGGCTGTGTGTAAACACTGGCGCCCCGAATGTGCAGGCTGTTCAGAGTAAAACAAGCACTTTTGAAAGCTCTGAAAAAGATCTACTTTTGTCCTTAGTTTATATTTTCTCGTCATATGTATAACTTTCATTGTTGTGGGTCTAATGGCTTTATTCACGTGTCGTTCAAATGAAAACCTGAAAATGTAGTGAACTTAAATGTGTTACTGATATGCCAAATCGTACTGTAACGTATGCAAGCAAANGTGGGTCTAATGGCTTTATTCACGTGTCGTTCAAATGAAAACCTGAAAATGTAGTGAACTTAAATGTGTTACTGATGTGCCAAATCGAACTGTAACGTATGCAAGCAAAAAAAAAAAGTTAAACCTTGATTTGCAATAAATTTAAACATTTCTCTCGCTATTCGACGTCAAATTTTGGAACTATTTTACTTAATTTGCTACCAACTGAAATGGAAGCTTGAATGCTAGTGTGTATTGCCGAATATGTGCAGTTAACGAGCAGTGTTTTTTTTTAAAGGTTATTTTCAAAAGTTTTATTCAACTGTGAACAGCCAATAGACGAAAGTGAATAACAGGATGTTATATGTAATAAGTTGTATATGTTATATATAATATGTCACGTGTTTTATATATTATATAATATATCAAACATGTTATATAATATATAAGTTATTTGTAATTTATGGTATATATGTGTTATATAGAAGTTATATATATANTATCAAACATGTTATATAATATATAAGTTATTTGTAATTTATGGTATATATGTGTTATATAGAAGTTATATATATATTATATTTTATGTAATATATAGTTATGTATAATATATGCTATATATAATGTTATATAAGTTTCATATAATATGTTATATTTTATGTAATATATAGTTATATATAACTTATGTTATAGATAACATATGTAATATATATAATATGCTATGCTATATATCTTATATATGTTATATATAATATATGCTATATGTTATATTTAATATGTTATATATAATACTTTATATGTAATATATAATATGTTATATATAATAATATATTACATATGTTATATGTAATAACCCATGATAATCGCAGAGACAGAATAAACAGTCTCAGGGGCCACGGCGATGTCTGACGTACGCCTGGGCGACGAAACTGAAGACAGATGAAGGGTGTTAGCTAAGGTTTACTCAACTCGGGTTGGGAAACTCAACGCTGTTAGTTTGGCAACTGACAAATTCCGCTGCCAGTTATCACTGATGTTACATATATATCGTATTCTCTTCTTTTTGGGTGTGATCAAATGGGATAGTTACGATTTTAATAGAACAAATACATATTATATTAAATATTCTGATTTTTTTTTGTGTTAGAACCTACGTAAATAAAACAATTTTTTATTCAAACTACAATGAGAAATGAACATGGCGTAGAAGTTTCTGTCGTAAAACCGTATTTAGCGAACTGGTGTATNTTATTCAAACTACAATGAGAAATGAACATGGCGTAGAAGTTTCTGTCGTAAAACCGTATTTAGCGAACTGGTGTATTATACATTTACTTTAATTAATTAATTGTAACAACATGATCAAAAAATTCCTTTAATGACAGCTATATTAATTTTGCTCATAAGTTCGTAATTTTCTGTACTAACATAGGCACATTTACGAAAGCTCACAAATATGACGGCATTTTTACTGTTTACCCTTGTATCAGCATTGGACGCCGTGAATAATACTTGAATGCTCATTGTGTATTCTTGCTCCATACGCAAAAGTAACATTGCCATTGGCCAGGTCACTGTTCATGCGTCGACCAAGTGAAATTGCGAAAATATTATAACTGTAAATAATTTATACATTTTCTTATTCATACACCTTCGTGCAATAAATTAGCTGAAATCCTTTTTAAAAAAAAATTCAGTTTTCAGAAGGGTTTAAATTCAACGGTTAATTTTAGATATACTTTCCTTTCGTCGGTACCAACATTATTGGGCGCATGCCATTCAACGGGTCTGGTCAAATATATGCACGTTTGGGCAGCGTCATTTTCCCAAGGTTGACTTCAAAAGTGTTCAATTAACCGTTAACTAACTATAGTATCAATCACGCAGCACGTTGTTCACTGGATGCGAGAAGCAGGTTGGACACATGTACAACGGACACCATCATATTAAATTATCGCAACGCTTGTGCTCGTAAATTAATTCGGCACCGAAATGTGTTTAGTAACTCTATCGGAGTAAAAAAAATACCGTCAAAACGTCGCAGGAACATAAATTTAATTCGTGTTTGAAACTTGGGAATCATATTCCTTTGCACGCGTATTGGCGTGAACTTTCTTCCTTCGTGATCGGAGGAGGGACTGACCGCTGGAGAATTTCTGCCAGTCTCCTTTCGCGGACGTCTCGCGTGTCGTATTTCATCCGGCGAAGTGGCGAAGAGGCGTCTGGCTCTCGGACGAGGCCATGCGAACGAACGAGAGGTGTTTATTTATGGGGCGTGCACCGCGTGGTTCGGAAACCGACGACCCTGCGTCGCCTTCGAGAGCTGGCTCGAGGTCGTGACCTTGAGCGCAACGTCCGTTTCACGCTTTTCGGCGGCGGTCGCGTGAAAAGAGGCTGGAGTGGAGTGGAGAGATTTGGGCGGCTCTTAACATCGAGGTCTTGAGAGCCGATGAGGGTTATTGAGGTGAGTGTGGAGCAGCGCCAGAATGAAGGGGCGGAGGAAACGGGAGATCACCGAGAAAACCCGCCGACCAGCGGCAGCGTCCGGTATGATTCCCACATTCAAAAATCCGGCAGCGACCCCGCAGGAAATTGAACCTGGTTCGCCTTGGTGGGAGGCGAGTTATCTAACCACCACATCACCGTGGCCCCGAAAAGGGGCTGATGAGGTGCATTTGGGGGGGGGGGGAAGTTCTTCTTGGAAAAAAACAATGAATGGTTACAAGACTGTAATTTTTTGGGGTGTGAAGGTTGAAGAATAGTCTAAAAGTAATAAGGGTACTGGGGCCGCGGTGGTGTAGTGGTCAGACTACTCGTCTCCCGTCAAGGCGAACCAAGTTTAATCCCCGGCCGGGCCACTCCCGGATTTTCGCAAGTGGGAATCGTGCCGGACGATGCCGCTGGTCAGTGGGTTTTCTCTGTGATCTCCCGTCTCCCCCGCCCTTGTATTCCGGCGCTGCTCCATTTTCACATCATTTCACCCTCATTGGATCTCAAGACCTCGTTGTTAAGAGCCGCCGAAATCTCTCGACTCAAATTGCATATTATTTACTGTATACAGATTTTTGTAAGCCTTAACAAGACAGAGTAACAGTTAATGAAGCACAACAGTTTTATTACCAAATATTTTCCCGTATTGGTGTTTTACATTTTATTACGGGGCTGTAAATTATTTTGGTGGACTGTGCGGAAGCAAAGACTATTTAAGACAAATGCACGTGTTAATGAATTTTATAACGCTTTCCTATTGCTACAGTATCCTACATGAAAATATTTTCGCCACAGTAATTAATAATAACGTGCTATGATAAGACAATTAAGTGGGCCCTTTAGTGGTCACACTTAAATGAACGTATGTTTGTGTGAGAGGTTCACGGAATGAGTATGATGGTAAGAGCGACAATGCCCGGCACGTCTGTAGTGTAGAGACCAGCTTCACGGTTCTGAATGCATTACAATTGATGCCGTTCTGCTATCACTGTGAGGATTTGTCTACCTTTGTGCCTTGATTTAACTTATTCCGCCATCCCTTCATTAATTGTTTCTTTAGTTTCTAAACGTCGTCCTTCGTGGCAAAGTTGAAGATCCTTAAACCATTTTTTTTAAATACTTGTGCTATATTTCTGAAGTACGAGCGGTAGAATAGCGGCGTTGTAAGATGTACGGAAATGTCCGTATTTGTGCAGAAATTCGTTGTTTTGTACGGCGTACGGAAAGAATTTCGCTTCCGTTCGGTAAAATGCAGAAATTGCCTAAACCGACGTATTTTATAATGTCTGTGATAAAAAAAGCTGACCCGGCAAACGTTGTTTTGCCATAAAAAGTATTTCTAGTGATTATAGTATTAGAAAAAAATAACTATAACTTATTGTAAGTGTGTGAGGATGTGGTATATAAGTGGAAGAGGCATGGAGCTCTGTGGACGATGACGGAATATAAAATTAGATAATTTAATAAATATTAATAAAATGGAAATACAAACAATTACAGCTTTGCGATCAATAATAAAGTTAATTAAGAAGTACACTTAATTATTGAAAATATAATTGTAAACACGTCACTACTACGATCTGAGCACAAATGAATAAGAGAAAGGTTATTGTGTGAGAGAAAGTGGAGACCGGCTACTCCGTGCTGTGTCACTGGGAGACACCTGGTGGGAATAAATTGTAACCTAGATCGATAAATGATCGATGATAATTGATCAGTTATCGACCTAGGGTAAAATTTATTAAATTACTAATATCGCTATAAAAAAATAAGGGTTGGTGGTAGAAGGGTGAAAATTTAGGAGGGTATGTATTTTTTGATGCCACATCATAAAAAAATAAAAAATAAAAATTTTGTTCAAACAATAAAAAAAAATTGTTTGGGGGTGGCCACCCTTATTACTTAGGGGTGTAAAAAATAGATATAAATCTATTCTCAGACCTACCGAGTATACATAAAAAATTTCATAAAAATCGGTCCTGCCGTTTCGGAGGAGTTCAGTGACTAACACTGTGACGGGAGAATTTTATATATTAGATATAGTGGCATGATGCTTTTCAATGTTAAAGTACCAATTGCATTTTTTAATTTTTTAATTTTGTGTTTTTGAATTGTTGCATTTTCATTTGTTTTCGTGAAAAGTAGTGTTCACCGCACGGATACTCTTTGCATGTTACCAGAACTGTTACGTTGATTTCTTTGATCTAACGTAAAGGATGTATGTAAAAAAACATGACAATATATTACAGTCGCAATTAGTGTGCGTTGTTTTTTACAAACGACATGGTAATACTGCTGTGTTTAGTTTAAAATCGCACGTTAAAGAAATAGGTTAAAAAATTACTTGACTCCTATGATCCTTCTTTGGTTGTATAAACGTATAGGTATTCATAACATTTTAAACATCTCAGTAACGAACATTCTTCTACATAATCAAACATTGAAGTGAGTTTATTTCGACTTTTATAAATTAAAGTTTTTTTTTCCTCTGTATTTATTTAACCTTTGTTCAGTTTATACAGGCCTGCCACAAAAAAAATACATATATAAATAGTTTTGGTTTTACAAAATATGTTTTGGTNTTTATAAATTAAAGTTTTTTTTTCCTCTGTATTTATTTAACCTTTGTTCAGTTTATACAGGCCTGCCACAAAAAAATACATATATAAATAGTTTTGGTTTTACAAAATATGTTTTGATTGAGTGCTTACTGAAAATGATACAATTACGCGGAAGTGTCATGCAACGTGGAAGGCATTAATTTTTAAAAGTTTGGCAACATTGCAGAATATAGAGTTTTCTTCGTATATACGTCTACACTTATCGGAGATAAAAAAAACAAGCTGCAACGAAACTCACACATTGGGTAGACAGGTGCTTTAACGATATTTACACGAGACGACATCCAAGGCAAACCGGAGCAAATTAGTTAAATATCTCCTGGCATAGCAAGTGAAATTCTCGTCATGTACGGGTGAGGACAGAGACAGAACGAGAAAGAAGAAGAAGAATTTTCCTGAGCAGGTCATAGAAACTAGTTCTTTGGTTGATTGCGTGATCAGCGTTATTCTAGCGGTGTGGCATTCTGTACTATAAAAAAAATGGAACTGCACACATGTCTTACTACTTTAAGGGAGTCGATGATGTGAACTGCTTTAAATGGGGAGCCAATCTGCTAGAAAGCTATAGATATTACTTGTCATACAAACCCAGTGCGAATTATTATTTAATGGATTTTGCTTGACTTCCCTGTACAACTTTTAATTCCGCGACTCTTGTGAGGTACGAGCTCTTACGGGTAAACACAATTTGTTGTTGGAACTAAACACTGCTTGGTAGAGAACCATGAGATAGTACTTGTTTAAAACATTAACTGGAAAATATACAAGACGTTCCTCAGCTTCGCTAGTATTTTTTAGTTATTGATTTCCGTGATCATGATAAAATAAACATTCTAAGCGTGCGATGAATGTTTACAGAGACTTTTCGTTGCCTTCGAATAAGATACTCGGATTTAGGAACATTTGATGTTGGGGTGTTATTTATCAAATATATCATCACTCTCTATACTCAGTGGCTATTCTTTTTTAGGGTAGCACACCACAATGAAAATTCATGTAAATATTACAACGTTGGCTTGATTTGGAAGTGAGGAAACTTTAGTCATAGTTAGAATTACTTTCCCTTTAGCCATAGTTAGAATTACTTTCCCGACAAATAAAAAGCCAAGTATTTGATAACCCCTTCCCCAAGTCCAGGCATGTAGATGCAAGCACGAGTGGCATGTCTCCGGAGTGCAGGGTGGTCGTCACGCACAGTCTGTCGATCTGCAGGCACTCGCAGACGCCGAGGAAGAATGAGCAATACCTGTCCAGATACAGAAGACTTACGAGCAAAACAGCAACAGGGGAGGAGGAAAAAATCGAGAGTGGGGGACGAGGAGGGTTGGAAAAAGAGGTCGTACGTCATCACCAGGCGTGACTTTGCATTACGATATGGGAAGGGGGGGGGGCAACTCGCGTTCTTGTATGCATAGTGGAGGTAAGGTCACCACGAGGTGGCACGGGTTAGAGGATTCTGACTGCCAGCGAGGGGACTCCGTCGAAGTTTATAGAGGACTTGCCCGAAGAATGGAGGAAAACCCGTGTTCGAGGAGGAAGATATTCTTATTCCTGCAATATTGCCAGCTTCGCCGCCAAAGGCGCCGAATTTATTGCTGGCATTGTCGCGTGGGACGAGCTGGTATTTAAAGCGACCGCCTACCTGGTGCTTGAACTGCGTCGCTGTGTGTTTGAAACCTGTAAACGTGCCCTCAATATGCTTATCTACGAAAAGAAAACAAACTTCAGAATAGTCGTGTATGACATCACGCATGTTGGGCATATTAATGTAATGCCGTCCGACATGGCTGAAAATGGCTTTTTCAGACTGTTGTTCATCAAAATGTACAGACCAAAGACATTCTAATTTGTGACAGAGGAGTGCACTGAACGTTGTTACAGTGTCGCGTCCAGTAAAATGGTAGAATCCAGCGGTACAACAGGAGTAGTATAGATATGTCGGTTCTGAGACACGCATCATGTCTCCACGATCCGGCCGTTATCTTGGATGACATCACAAATATTTCCGTTTTGCCTTTAAAAACACTCAAAATTCTTAGAATATCCCAACAAATTCCCGTATTTTACTCAAAAAAGGATAGAGCCCCATTTGCAAAAGCGCGCCCCGGAAAGGCAATTTTCGAGCCATTGGAGCACTTGGTGNGGGGGGGGGGGGGGGGGCTCACTGAAGATCAGCGGATATTCCCCCCTCACCACACCTCATGACAAACTAACCACACTCCCTTCCCTTTCCCACCCCATAGAAATTATTTTAATAATATGCAAAAAAAAACTCAACCATTTGAAGAACATATAACAATACAATGCCCTACACATTGACCACCCCACCATCCTCACCAAACCCCTTCTCAGCAACCAGCCCCTAGCAATTATTATAAAATAAAAAAATTCTAAAAAAATTTTAAAAATCGACGATCATATGTTAACCTCACTCTCATCACACCACCCTAACAAACCACCCACCTCCTCACCACAAAAACACCCATTCACAAAAATTCAAGAATGAACGCAAAAAAAATTGAAAAATTGATTATAAAATTTGAAGAACATATAACGTTAATATCACACTCATCTCACCACTCTAAACTCACCCCCTCTCCAACCCCACCCTTAGCAATTATTATAAAATCAAGAAATATTAGCAAAAAAAATTTCTAAAAATCGAGGGACATATAACGTTAACCTCACACCCACCCCACCACCCTAACCATCAAACCCTACCTCTACGTACTCACCTTCCAATCATAAAAAATCAAGAAAAATCCCAACAAATCGAAAAATAGTTTCTAAAAATTGAGGATCGTATAACGTTAACCCCACTCTCACCACGCCGCTCTAACCAAGCCCGCACCACAAGGTAGTTATTATTATATCGAGAAAAGTCACTAAAAAGAATCTTAAAAATCGAAGAACATGTATCATTAGACCCTCTTCCCTTGCTCATCCCTCCACCCCGTCACGCGAATACTTCCCCCTTCCCCGATAACCAACACCTCATCCCACACTGGTCTTGCGGGTCAGGTCTGGCTCAAACTACACCTTCCTCTCCAAGTTTGTCACGTCCAACCAGCTTAGAATGTATTACAATATGAATATACTCTCAATATTTATGCATTTCATTTCAAAATATACCTCTGTTACCATATCATTGATTGTGTACATCCAGTGATAGGCCATTACAGCAAATATTAAAGTACTAACATTATATTTTCCCAGCATCATTTCATGTATTTCTTTAACATACTCACTTACAGTAACGACATAAAGCGGCAGATATGAAAACCAAAACTATCATATTCCCTATATCAAGGAAGTAGGCAGGATATAACACCAGCGAGAAATAAAACACTTTTTCATAGAAATCACATATATATATATATATATATATATATATATACTTCAGACTACAAACATAAAAACATAATACCTACATTATCCACACCATTCATGCAGTGTCTTTACAGTCGCATGCTCGCTTTTCACATAGTGAATATAATCTGCTTATACGAAGAAACAAAAGAAAATAGAACTTCCAGAAAAATATTTTTTCTATCGGCGTATCTTTAACGCCGTGCGGTACCAGATATTATGCTGAAAGAGAGTAAGTAGGCTTTCACGGCCACTGCTTGCGAGTGTTCTATGGCTTTTGAGATCCAGCCGCTTGTAATTAGAAAAATATCCCTGCGTTTCTGTCGACGTTGCAGTCTCGGAAGATGAAGGCTAGTCCGCTATAGCTCGTCCGCCGACTACGGTCCGTGAACGCCCGACTACTGGTTACTGAGGTGATGCTATGACGCCACACAGACTACAAATTATATGGACCAATCTCGCTGGCTGCGCACAACCGGTCCCCGTGTCCACACACAACAGTGAACTGCTTTTCTGCCAACACGTATAGCAAAGACGGTGAGGATTGGATTTGAGGTTAGAACACTGATTAGTAAACAAGTGCTTTGAGATGTATGTATACTTCCTCTAACCTAATTTTCTATGCCTGTTTGATTAAATTCAATTCAATAAAAGTATTTTATTCATATAAAGTTGCTTGTTATGTAAAATTCGAAGTATCAACAATGCCATTAATTACTGTTGACCATGTGACTTTGCCAGTTGTGTTCCTTTGGGGTAGGTCAATCTTGGGTGCATACGCAAAAGACGAATAATTGGTCTACCTCATCTTTAGTCTATGTGACGTCACAGCTCGAGGTTCTAATATCCCGAAGTCCCATGCCACAAAATTAGTCATCAGTTTCAGCTTTTGTCCGCGGACGTCTCCTAAAATATTTGATGTGTTTACATTTTAGCGCACGCCAACAGTAGAGGCAACTAAAGCTTTATTGATATTGAGGTGTGAAGGTTGGAAAAAAACCTGCATCTATAAAAAAGGCATAATCGTCAGTGACGTAAAAGTCGATCTCTGAACCTAGCTGCCCTTAAATAAAACTCGAAATGTACTAACTAGAACAACAAAGGAAAAAACAAATAAAGTTCAATTAAAGTACAAGTTAAAATTAATGAAATGGGGGTTTTGGTGAGTTTTTTTCTCCCACAGTTCTCCTACTAATCATTGTTTCTCTCTTTTCAGTTTTGCTCTACTGTTTCACCACTGTCCATTTAGTAGAAGAGCGATATTGAGTCCCGGGATACATGTCTTCCATTATTACTGTTTATGTTATTATTTCTGTAAAGGGTAATTTTTGTCAATAAACGATATATGAATCAAATTAAATGAAACTACGACCTAAATATTTATGAATAATAGCGATATATTTATTTATTTCACTGGTGCCAGTGCCTGTAAGCTTAGCTTCAAACGTCGTAATTGTAGGCACGTACGTTGGGGAACGCTTCCGCGGACGTAGTTAAGTCCGCGGACAAGCTGTTCTGGACGACTAAACTAAACAGTTTCTTCTACCCAGATGATAACGACTGCAATGTCGACCGAAACGTTGCAATACGCTTCGTCTCCGATGCTAAAATAACGTGAAACAATAAATAAATGTTCAGAGAAATAAAGAGAAATATATTTAAGAGTGGCATCTCCTCGATGGTCACGTAAACGTTTTATTTCATTGCACGTTGTAAAAACTCGCCCTCGCTATCTTTGAACTCTCGCAGTCTGTTTCTTTACACCATTCCTCGGCTGACCAAACCGGAAAGGTGTGGGTCAAGAGTGTGAGGATCCTCTATCCCTTGGATTACTCCCGACCCCCGAAGGTCTATCGGAAATGGGCTATGTAAGGTATATCTTGACAGAAACTGCACTGTGGTAATAACTGTCCAATTGCGTGTATCATAAAATAGTGTTTGTTTGTAAGGTGGGTGGGGGTGTAATAAGACAATATTTACCAATTTTGCCATCCCTCTTCTCCATTAGATAAGACACAGATTGGCAAATTCAAGCATTTATTTGTTAATTTGTAAATGTGTTTGTAAATTGCGCGTCCCCTTGTAATAAATATTTTTGTAGTACACTGGCAAGATAATTTTATGTTCAGTGCATAAATATGTAAGTTTTATATTATCTAAGGTACGTTTTATGAGATACCTGCTTTATGTTTCTAAATTCTAATTGTTTATAATTTCAATTTCTAAATTATTTTTGCTACGCATTTGGAGAGTTCGTCTTTGTGTTAATTAACTTTTTGTCTTCTATGTATCGATTTTTAGATGTAATTTGTTTGGCACTAGTATCTGCCAATACGGTGTAATTTATCTGAACTAAGCAGCCAATCAGGTAAAATTTTTATTCGTGAACATTATTGTCGAATTCTTTCACATTAGTTTTAGATGGCGAGTCAGAATCCGCAACGTCACTTAACCACCAGAAATTTTAGAAATGTTGATAAAATTATGTATTGGTTTACATATTTTTTATTATTATGGGATTTATGACGCCAGGTGGCGAATTTCGACTAATTTCGATGTGTATAACACAAAATATGAGGTCTAATATAATGAAGATAAATAGNCGGTGTAATTTATCTGAACTAAGCAGCCAATCAGGTAAAATTTTTATTCGTGAACATTATTGTCGAATTCTTTCAAATTAGTTTTAGATGGCGAGTCAGAATCCGCAACGTCACTTAACCACCAGAAATTTTAGAAATGTTGATAAAATTATGTATTGGTTTACATATTTTTTATTATAATGGGATTTATGACGCCAGGTGGCGAATTTCGACTAATTTCGATGTGTATAACACAAAATATGAGGTCTAATATAATGAAGATAAATAGCGAGACTATGGCGAGTATTTTTGCCCCAAGCCACAACTGCAAGTAGCTTAGAACACATGCCTTCTATCTTCCTTCAGCCAATTTCAGTTAGCTCTAATCAACACTAAACCTACTGGTACAGCCACTCCAGTGGTTTCACTACATGCACCAGCCATAACAATAGGTAACTAAGATAACTCATTATAATAACACTTGGGCAAACAAACCTGGCAACATAAAAAAAAACTAACAACAAACTCGAATTAATTACTTTAACTAAGGTTTATTCTGCCCAGGTTGGTAATCTTAATACTTTTAATTTGGAAATTAAATATGTTCACCGTTATGACGCACTGGTATCGCATATGTACCGGATATTTGCGAATAGTATGTAAGTAAATTGAATTATTGTCAATTTCAATAAATACATATAATAATGCAAAAATCTGCCATTTCTTTTGTTATAGAACCTAAGTAAATAATGGACTTTGTTATACGCATTAGAGACGTAATAATAACGAAATACGTTATCATGTTTTAAATATTCTGTCATAAAACAGGATTCACCAAAAAAGTGAAAATGGTTAAAAAATATTATATATGGGGATTTTATCAGCAGTTTCCTCAAGGGAAAGAGAAAAGTACAAAGTTCCTTTTGATGACAGCTATATTTAATTTTCACTTAAATTCGTATAGTTTTTACATTGCTGTAAACTTACTTACGAACGCTCATGCCAAACACAGTTATATGTTTACTGTCTCCTTTTGTAGACACCGTTAGAGGGCGTAAAAAACAGTTACGAAATAAAGTTCATGCTTATATATTTGCACCTGCCAAAATGTTATCGCAATTCGAGTGAAACACGAAGTTTTACGTACAAATAAATAAAATGCCAGTTTAAAAGTGAACTCATTGGAACACCAGCGCACCTTGCGGCGGAAATGTTTTCTACGCCAAACTCTCGCATAAGGAATCTCGTTTTGTTCCCAACCTGAGTAGAATTAAACCTTACTTGAACTTACTTGGGCTTTTATCATTTTTTGTTTAAAGCGAAAATAAAAACCTTTTATTTTAACTTTAACTGTATATACCAAACGTAACATTCTCCTGTAAGAGGATAGCGACAAACTCTTGGAAATGTACTAATTTTAAGCTTTTCAACGCAGTTATTTTATTATTTTTCAAATTAACACTAGCATTATTTTGTTTTTTCAATAAACTTTGTTCGTGTATTTACTAAAGTGTAATTAGAATTTTCCATTATATTTGCAAGTATTTCTTTTAAACGAACAAAAAAAACTATAGAAATGTTTAATATATTTATTACAAGTACGGAAATTTACGCACTTGTATGGAGATTCGTTGTATTGTGTTGGGAAGTTTGGGCGGCTCTTAACATCGAGGACTTGAGAGCCGATGAGGGTGAAGCGAGGCGAGTATGAAACAGCGCCGGAATGCAAAGGCGAGGGGAAGCGGGAGATCCCCGAGAAAACCCGCCGACCAGCGGCATCGTCCAGCACGATTCCCACGTGCGAATACCTGGGATTGACCCCGCCGGGAATCGAGCCCGTTTCGCCCTAGGTGGGAGGCGAATAGTCTAACAACCTCGGCCCTCATTGTTTTGTACAGTATACAGAAAAAACTTCACTTCCGTACGTTAAAATACGGAAATTGCAAGAACCTAGTATTTCATGATATGCTTTTGTTTAAAAAAAAATCTATTTCAAATGCCTTACCAATTTGGGTACTACTTTAAATGTTTTGAAAATTTAGTACTTATAAGTTTTTTCCATTTTCCATTTGTTTTCACGAAAAGTAGTGTTCGCCGCATGGATATTTTTTGATGTAAAATAAAGGTTGTAAAAACATCGCAATGCATGACAATCGCAAGTAGACTAAATTATGTTTTTTTTTCGTAGACTGCGGGGTATTGCTTCTGTGATTAGTTTAGCATTGCACGTTAAAGAAACGGATTAAAAAACATCTGGTTTGCTCTTATGAACAGTCCTTGGCTGTATAAGGCAATCTTGATAACATTTTGAACATCACATNAACATGTAACTCCTAGGGTGATTTTTCAAAGGTTATTTTCAAAAGTATCGAAGATACCGTGAATGGATTATAGTTTAGCATTGCACGTTAAAGAAACGGATTAAAAAAACATCTGGTTTGCTCTTATGAACAGTCCTTGGCTGTATAAGGCAATCTTGATAACATTTTGAACATCACATGAACGAACATTCTTCTAGAAAATCAAAAAGTTAGTTTATTTCATTTATTATATATTAAGATTTTCATACAACGTATTTTTTCAGTTTAAATACTTCTGCCGTGGAAAAAAAATGTTAGCAATCAAATAGATTTGTTTTTATAAAATGCGTTTTGTTCGAGTGCGCATGGAAATGTCATGCAACGCGGAGGGATATTCTAGTCAGAAAATGTGCACCAGTGCTGAAAGACGGGCACCACGCCCGCAGTGCTGTGTCGACTCGCACGACGACCGGACGTCCACGCAGTTGGCACCTGCTGTTGCTGCCTGTGGCCCATTTGACGGCGGGGTCCGTGCTTGCTGCGGCGTTGTGAGGAACCGCCGGCGCTTGCCTGGTCAGCTGTAAGGTAGGACCGCGAGTCGTTTTGTTTCCCTCTCTTTAAGGCGCCCGTCTACCTGGAACTTTTTACCACGTTTAGGCCGAGAAGCGCGGGAGCGATAAGGGCGACACTGCTACGCGCATCAAGTACGCCATCGCCGCTAAGCGCAAGGCTCTGAACTGGCGTGCAGTGTTCTCGTCGTGCTGCGTGTACCTATGCGACTTTCAGCGGTGACCATGTTATTTTATTAGTGGGAAGTCTTTAGGAAGGTTCAGTGCAGGCGCCTATGGTAGTTTTGTATGTATCTGATGCGTGCATTTTGAGCTACAGCGCCTTGTAAAGGCCGTTTTTAGCAGTTTTGGAGTACTCTGAATTGATGTTTCTAACGTACGTGATATTTTGAAAGTACTTAACAGCTCTCGTCTGAAGTGTGTGTTCTTTTCGTAGATCAGCACGTTGGACGCACGCTTAATAGTTTCGTTGAAAAACGTTTATTTCGAACACTCTGCAACGCAGTTCAAGCGCCAGGTAGACGGACGCCTTAAGGCAACATCGGGCGACATATTGCTTTCGTGTTTGCAACGCGTGACGGGGAACGTTGGCGGAAAAGTCGAGCAAGTGCCTGGATGCTTCCCTCTGAAACTTCGTGCGCAGACGTACGTACAAAAATTAATACTAAACTTTCCAGATGAAGTCAACATAGTTTTGGAAAATTGTATGCTGCGGGAAGAGTACAGCCGTTAATATTTTAATAATTTATGTTTACAGATGACGAGAACGTTGTATTTAATGCTGTAGTCTTTCGATAAAACACGATACCACAATTATCGATGCTATGGATTCTATAATATTACATAAGCTAGAAATTTAACTAATCTGTTATCTACTTCAGCCACTGTTCAAATGTGATTTTCGTTTTTACTGATGCGTCCGTTTCACTACGTTGTATAAAACATAAGTACCTATCTTCAGAAATAAAATACTGTAAAGAAAACAACTAACATTATAGTGAAAACAATAGAATATTGTTTTATATATATTATTTCCGTTTGCAACATTTGTAACCTTTTTGATAGATGCTATGAATATTAAGTCCTTTATTTGACGGACAGTGTAACCGTCATGGTGGGTAATATTTGTAATTTATGAATTAAGTACGGCGAGAAAAGTGTTCCGATACAGAATGTACGAATACTGAACTAGTTTTCGCTAGTCTGCATGCCANAATTAAGTACGGCGAGAAAAGTGTTCCGATACAGAATGTACGAATACTGAACTAGTTTTCGCTAGTCTGCATGCCGCCTTTGTGGGCACTTAAAATTATATTCTATTATCTGCAACAACGAGTAAGTATGATATTTGTTTGTGTTTTATGTTGTCGACATTCTATATTTAAAGCTATTGCCTGGCACTGTTGCGCAATGGCGGTATGGTGTATCACAGCTGTCAAATTATGCGTTGGCAAAAGCAGATTTCTATTTATTTATTTGCTTAGTAATATGGTAACATGAAACATCTGTAACTATCTAACTTTAACGTATGGTACATGTGTATAATGTTAAAGCTTATCTGCTGTTCGTAGTTTATAGTTAAATTTGTCGGCAATCGCAGCCCTTATAGATGTGGTGGGCTTGTAGATGGTATGGATTATTTATTGAGCTCGTTTTTTAAGAGACNGGCAATCGCAGCCCTTATAGATGTGGTGGGCTTGTAGATGGTATGGATTATTTATTGAGCTCGTTTTTTAAGAGACGTGTGTAGACCATATTGATATTAAAAAATACTGTCTTCAATAACGTCGAGAAGAGTCTGCGAAAGTGACTAATTTTTTTTAAATATATACTTCGGTGTAATATTGCAATGCAATATTTTCAAAGTATTCGTTATATTCATAGCATTATTTACCGATGTATCAAAATGCGCCCAGAAATATTTTACAATAACTTTATAATGCTTGTAAAGTTTCAATGACTCAATATTAATTTCACGACAATTTGACGCCTGACCTGCAAATAAAATTTTCTCCCGATGTTTTTCGTGTCAGGTACAGTAAAGAGGAAATAAAAAGCCTGCACTGTTTGTAGATATAATTGACTATAATACTTACATAGCCGGCAGGAAACATCAGAAACAGTGACATTCAATGTGCTAGGTTAAGGTTAATTCTACTCAAGTTAGGAACAAAACGAGTTTTCTTATGGTAGAGTTCGGCATAGAGAAAATCTCTGCCGCTAGGTGCACAGTGTTCCAAAGAGGTTACTTTTAATTAAAATTTTAAGCAAAGCAAATAAAAAAAATTACTTAGTTAAGAAATTATTTTATATTTTATTTATGATTATTACAATTATTTTGTTTTCTAACGTTGAAAATAGAGAAAATCCTGTATAAATGGAAAACTGGCGCTTGCCTAGTGGCAGCGAAACATTTTCGTTGCCAAACTAAAAAGCATACCAACCTGAGTAGAAGTTAGGTGGAAGGGGTGCGTTGCAGACCGGATGTGCTGGGGATGTGACATGCGCGGTGACACACACATACCTTGGCAGTTCAAAGAGGCCGCGCTGAGTGCACGTGCAAGCTCCAACTGCCAACCGGCTTGTGCTGACACGGCGGCGTAATGATGGCCGAGTGTGTGCGTGCAGCTGGTTGGCGTAGCGGCACTTCCTGCAAGGCTCGGCTTACCACGAGAAACGAGTGCGTGCTGAACGAATGCGTCTTGAAATGAAGATGTAGTCCGTTCACGGTTTCTTTCAACTTTTCCGAAACCCTGCTAAAAGTTCTGCTCCCAGGATATTCCTCCGTTTCAGGCGAACAAAACTTAACTAAAGCCCGTATGGCGCGATAAAATGTTCCGTGCAATCTCGGACGGAAGCTTCCACGAGACCTGCTACCCAAGCCCGTATGCAAGCAGTTATGGAGGGTTCTTGTGAATAACTTATCCAACGATACTCGTTGCAGCACAAGCACAGAATAAATAATTCTGTGGCACAAGTAAAAGCAAGTGCATCTTTTATGATTTTACTTCTGCAACTGCGATTCAGAAACAATCTTCACTCACGACTTCAGCGTTGTGTGTTTATGCACTGAGTCTTGTTATAACTGTAATTTTTACGTTAAACACGAATGTGTACCTTAATTTTGACACAATATATTCAGCAGAAATTTTCGTGGTTTTTTTATTTACCATTTATTAGTTTTTAATAGTTTTACACTCTTTCACAAAATAAAATAAACAAAATTACTATCAACCTTTCTCTAAATGGCTAAAATTTCAACCATGTAGGAAAGCTTTCATCGAACATTGCACTCTACCAATGACGAAAATGTTCATGAAAACGGCGAGCGGTCAGCCAAATCTTCCATAGAACCATCCATACAAGTGGCCATGCAGGCTTGCATAAAATCCTCCAAGGATTCTTCCATCGTGCAATACATGCTTAAGTCAGGAGAATTACACCAAAGGAAAAAGGGAATGCATTAGTGTGCACTCAGCGTAATCATATTTTGCTCAAGAACTATTCCTACTAGCCATTAGCAACACATATACAGTATTTTCCCCCTGTTTTTGTTAATATAAATTTTAAATGAAATGTTATAATTTATAAATAAAATATAAGTAAAAGTTCAATTCAACCAAAGAATAAGACACTTTTATGTTAACACAGCTATAAAACGCTAGTGATAAATTACATATTTAGGAAACAACCACAGACATTCATAACGTGACCATACGTCCCGCTTTGACAGTCCCGCTTTGACAGTCCCGCTTTGACAGTCCCGCTTTGAAGCTATGTGTCCCGCTGTCCCCACAATTCGTAAAAATTCGTAAATATGTCCCGCTTTGACAAAACAAAAGCAGCAAGCAATTAGTCTTGTCGCCCGCGCAGCGCCGTGTTGCTGGTCCGTTCNCAGTCCCGCTTTGACAGTCCCGCTTTGAAGCTATGTGTCCCGCTGTCCCCACAATTCGTAAAAATTCGTAAAAATGTCCCGCTTTGACAAAACAAAAGCAGCAAGCAATTAGTCTTGTCGCCCGCGCAGCGCCGTGTTGCTGGTCCGTTCTGCGCATGCGCGGGGAATGGGGGTAGGTGGCGAATCAGCGAATGTTTCAACTGTCAGTAAGTAACTGATTAGTATTTTACTTATCATTACGCAATCGCCGCGAGACATGTCTTTGAATTTTATGTGATTATAGCAGTTTTAAAATGCCTAAACGCAAGTGCACTTACAATATTAATTTGCAAACCAAGTATCCGTTTATAAAACAAAAAAGTGTTCCCACAGACGTCACATGTGAAAAGTGTCGTACAGATTTGAGTGTTGCACATGGTGGTGCTGGTGATATTGAGAAACATATACGTTCATAAAAACACAGATTATCCGATTATGCTGCCGTTTCAAGCTCATCGATGATTAATTTCTTTAAGAAAACCGATTCACCGTCTTCCAAAGATCTTGAAGTTGTCGCGGCAGAAGGTGCTTGGGCTTTTCACACTGTGCAAGAAAATCATAGTTTTCGCTCGAATGATTGTGCTTCTAACCTAATACAGACATGTTTCGAACAAAAATTGAGGTGCGCTCGTACGAAGTCTGAGGCTATTGTGAATATGTTGGCACCTATGGCAACACGCGAGTTAAAGGAGCACCAGCGTGCAGCTAATTGCATAACTTTATTAACAGATGCTTCAAATCATGGCTCCACGAAATTATTTCCGATCTTAGTCCGCTAGTTTTTACCACACGAAGGAGTACAAGTCAAGATTTTAGAATTTGAAGAGCAACCAGGAGAAACATCGGATATTATTGTAGATTATTTGACGCAAGTAATAACAAAAAATGAACTAAAACCAAAAATTGTGGCATTTTGTGGTGACAACACAAACTGTTATTTTGGAGGACAAAATAGAAAAGGAGTTAATAATGTTTACGCCAAATTGAACCAGTCTCTTGGAAGGAAACTCATAGGAATTGGATGTGGAGCTCACATAATCCACAATGCGATTAAAACAGCTGCAGATTGTCTTCCTGTTGATTTTGAATGTATTATTGTAAAAATGTATTAATTTTTTTACATTTATAGCGTTCGCGTTGAAGCTCTTAAAGAATTCTGTAATGCAGCTGACACAGAATATCAGAAACTTCTACGCTACCGTCAAACTAGATAGCTTGAATTAATGCCAGCGCTGGAGAGAGTTTTAAAAATGTTTCAGCGTCTAAAAATCTATTTTCTGAGCATCGATAAATGCCAAAATATATTAAAAGCATTTTTTCAGAATGAAAGCTCTGAATTGTGGTTTTTTTTATATGCATGGAGCAGATTTATTAATGCTTTGCCCGCAAGTGCACATCGTTCAAATTCTGACTACCACTTTGAACCGTTTTATTTATGAATTGTGGAAATTTGCATTTTCCAAAATTATATTGTTAGCAGTGAAAAAAAAAATATTACAATACTTACAAAATGTATACACGCTACGATAATATTAACTTTAAATGGTTTTGTGCAGTCAATGGTTACGAAAATGTTTGAAGTGTTAACTAAAATGAGGTTATATGCGTCGTCAAAAATAACTTAAAAACCAATTGAGTATAAAATAATTTTAATTTATAAAACAGGGAATATCTTGCAAGGGAATAAATTTAATATTCATCAGCATATTTGCCTTTGTGTAAAATTTGTAGTATTTATAACCATTGTTTTCTTTTTCAAGGCATTCTCACTAAGCGAAGTCTTAAAACGTAACAGTCGAGTGTGGAAAAACGGTACTTTGTAGTCTTACAAAGTGAACGCACAAGTAAAAATCGATCTTAATCTACACTTCATATATAAACTACCGTTTCTCGCATGTATAAAAATGGAAATCAGAAGCGTAATACAACAGGAAACCGCGTGCGACGCTATTTAATTTTACCAGCGGTGTAAAGGGGAAAAAAAAAACTTCACAAATTCTTTGAGGGTACGTTTAGATAGAAATGGGTTGTTGATGATTGTACAGTGACGAGCTTATTTTGGAAAGAGACACGAGAGCTCGAGTGCTTTTGTAGATGACAGTCGACATCGGGGTCCCGCCGCCATTTTTCATCACTGCGGTTTGCCATGAAGTGAAATGATACGTATATGCGATAAGCTAGACGGCATACCGACATCTCTAATCTTACACTAGTGGCCACTAATTACATCATCAACAACTGAAGAGCAAGTGAAATGGGACCGTTATCGCCCTGTAAGGTGCTCCGTAATCTGGCTTAGGCTATCGTCGACAAATGAACTTAAGGCGTCTGCCTACCTTCCGTCTCTGATGCAGAGAAGCGCGAGAGCGATAAGGGTTAAACTGTTACGAGCATCAAATGCGCAATCGCCAATAAGCGCAAGGCGCTGAACTAGCGTGCAGTGTCCTCGTCGTGCTGCGTGTACCTATGAGGCTTTAAGCGACGACCCTATTATTTTATTGGTGGAAATTCTGAAGGTTCAATGCTGGGCCGTTGAGTGTTTTCGTATGTATCTGGGACACAGCGCTTTTGAGAAGCCGTTTGTAGACATTTCGGAGTACTGTAAAATGGTGATTTTAATGTGCGTGGGGTTTTTAAATCACTTAACACGCCTCGTCTGGCGTGTGTTCTCTTTTCCTAGATCAGCACACGGTACGCACGTTTAATAGTTTCGTGGGTAAAAGCGTATTTCGAGCACTTTGCATCGTAGTTCAAGGCCCAGATAGGCGGGCCCCTTAACCGTTGTACTCAAGGCTCAGAATTGTGAGACGATGGTTGTTCGTAATCGCCAGTGTTGGCCGGAAGCCCCTGGAAAACAGAAGTCACCACGTGCATGGTAGAAGATAAGTGTTGTCATATAATTTTAGGCTTAGTACTAAGTGTTTTATATACTCTTGTAATGTTACATGAAGCTGTTTGTGATGGTTTTTGTACAAATCGAGTGATACACGGAAATAGTTACTCATATATACGAGATATTCGTAGAAGGTTTTTGCCATTTTAATTATCCTTGTTTGTTCGGTTGCCAAATATTATAATACTTTAGAAGACAATTTAGGGAATATAACATTTGCTTGTTATAGAACATCGAAAATCCCTTCAAATGATATAAACTCCACGCAATCGCGAAAGTTTTCAGTTGGTAAAAAAATNGTTATAGAACATCGAAAATCCCTTCAAATGATATAAACTCCACGCAATCGCGAAAGTTTTCAGTTGGTAAAAAAATTAACTAATTTTTTTCAGTTTGATAATGCCTGTGATTGAAAAACCACAAAGGTAGAAGAAAAGAAAAAANAAAAAAATTAACTAATTTTTTTCAGTTTGATAATGCCTGTGATTGAAAAACCACAAAGGTAGAAGAAAAGAAAAAAATATGTTCTAAAAAAAATCTTATGATGGCATTAACAACCTGAATTTTAAATATGTTCACATATTCTGTTTTGTAGTATCCTCCCACTTTGTAACTTTAGCATACGTTTAAATCACAGCCACATTTCTCTCATTTTAACTTAGATAGATTTCTTGACGATACTAAATGTGATGGTAGTAAAGTAAGGCAAACAAAACTGCATTTAAAGTTGAAACTACATTCGGTAATTAAATGATGTTTTACTAATGGCTAGTAAAACATTTTAGGATAATATAAAAAGCAATCAATTTATTTATACTGATGAAACGTGGGTTAATGTGGAACTCAGTATTGGCACGGCATATGAAGGCAACCATGAAAATTGCTGCATTACGTGATGCATGAAAAAAGGAGTGGTGTAATTCTCTCAAAAATTAAAACGTATAGTGCTAAGTTTTAAAAGAGCATCATAATATATCTGCAGCAACAACAGTTTAAACGGAAAATCAGTGTTAAAGAAATTCCTTCTCAATGCATCAGTTTTTAAGATAACCGTTTCAAACGTGACATTTCTTAAGGAAAACTGGCACGATTATAAATATTGCCAATTTTTATGTTTAATACACACTGCCCATTTATATCAAAAAAGGAAAATACTATTTTCTTAATTTTTTTTAATTCCCCAACATACAAAGCATGAAAAAATAGTATGTAGTATTCTATGTAATATTATCCTTTTATCGTGTGCTTTAAATTATAACCACTAAATATATCATAACGAAATGTTTCATTCCTCCGAATTTGATGAACGACAATTATAAGTACTTGCTGATATTTGCTGCTTTTATATTTTATTTTAGGACGCGCAGGAAGCCTTTGGTAGCTTGAAATAGTGAAAAAAATCAAATGAATGATTTTTGTTCATCTTTCCCGGGAAAATCGCATTATGTTCAACGACCTAGAGGGCACCTCCTACTAAACTATTGTCTGCGAAATGAGTGTTTGCGCATATGCATGTATCTCAGTAAATAAATGGTCTGAGAAAATTATTATTTTTCCAATAAAGATAAAAAAAAATGTATTACGCACAGCAGTCTTATTTTAACTTTATCGCATTAAATATATTCGAAGAGATAAAAGTAGCGAAAATGGCAACAAAAAAAACAACCGTTTAAGGGCTTTTCTGCACAGTTATCTTAAACGAAAGGAACAAGTACAAAGTGGCATCTGTAGTTTAATTCATTGGCTTTCATCGCGTGTAATAATATCCTAATGTTACACACAATCTGTGAGAAATTCAGTTAAAGGCTGTTCACGATAAAGTGAGCACTTTTGAAATGTATCTTAGAAAAATGTCGCTGCCCCTGCTTGCATATATTTTAATGCGCGCACTGAGTGACATGCGTCTAGTTAAGTTGGTAACGATGGGTGGAAAGTAGTTTCAATATTTTAACCTTGAACGAAAAGTGCTAGGTAAATATTTGTGATATCTTAAATAATTACTCTCGCTTTCTGGTTATTTTCATTGCATCTATGTGTAAAAATTAAGATATTTGTATAATATGTATGCACAGTTTTACTTGAATGACGTATGAATACAGTGCTGAGGCCCATGGAAATGTCAATTTTACATAAGGCGAAAGAATATATAACGTTCATACAAGTATATCGATAGAAGGTCTTTCAAAAGTGCTCATTTTTACCCTGAACAGCCTTTACCTGAGAAGGCTCATTACAACCTTGGGAGCGCCCATTGCAATGCTTGCTTACGGCCAGGCGTAAATTTCAGGTGTTTAAAAAATTTTTCTAGGGGAAAGGTTAAAAACACTGCNGCAATGCTTGCTTACGGCCAGGCGTAAATTTCAGGTGTTTAAAAAATTTTTCTAGGGGAAAGGTTAAAAACACTGTTCGCTCGTCATTCCGCGCGGAGCACTCAGTGAGTGCCAGCTAAGTGGCAGAGCCTACAGGTGGGTAACAGAGTATCAACCTGTTACTTTGTATCTGATGCCCACTGGTATCAAGTACTGTAAACGAGTACACTGCCGAAGTATCAGATACATTTAGTATCAGTTTAACATTCCCCGCAGTATGTTCCGTCTACTGTTCCATGTAATTCTTATACAAAAAAAAATTAAATTGTTGTNCAGTTTAACATTCCCCGCAGTATGTTCCGTCTACTGTTCCATGTAATTCTTATACAAAAAAAAATTAAATTGTTGTATTTAAAATGTGCGGTTAAGATGAAACCTAATTTCTTGATAAAAATTTAGAGACTTCATAGATAATTAATTTAGTTGAAGAAAACAAAAGTGGATAATTTATAACTTTGTTTTCGTTTACACGATTTACATATAGAGAGTTCATTATCCTCTAAGAAACATTTTCGCATAAATAAAGTATTTTAATATGATATTGTTACTATCCATACTTGGTTTTACTGTGAAATATAACACACGTACTTGATTACGCGCGTATTCGATAACGCGCGTATCTGAGACATGCCATCCTGATACTGTGCACCTGACAACACGCCTGCTACTCGAGAGACTGGCGAAGCAGCGATACACTCGGGAAGCGCGGGAACTCCTGGTATCTGATACAGAAAGTATCAGATGCAGGTCACTTTCTGCATCGGTTTGGAACAGGTACAGAAAACCGTAGTAACAACCCATCTCTAGCACAGTCTGTTCGGAGCTCGGGGAGAAAAGCCACGGCAAAGAACAGCGCTGGTACCNTAGTAACAACCCATCTCTAGCACAGTCTGTTCGGAGCTCGGGGAGAAAAGCCACGGCAAAGAACAGCGCTGGTACCACCACCCTTACGAGCTGTACCACGTGCGACACTTGTCACCTATCAGGTACGTCACTTCCCGTCAACTTCAAACCGATGAACGATAAGCTAACGAACAATATGAGCTGGCCGAGTAATGATTCATGCATCGCTGAGTCGAAAGTATTTTTTTTTTGCCGCCAAGTCCCGAGAGCGACAGGACAATGGATCAGTTTTCTCGGCTGTCGATGTCACGTCATACATCATCTGTCGCTGGTAGCCCTGCGCACGTATTGTCTCTTTGGTCTCAACATTGGCCGACAATCATCTTAACAGATTCGTTCTGTTAAAACTAATTTGTTATCTGCGGATCTAACTTCGCAGAACAAGCTTTCGCAAGCGTACGAGATGTTTAAATCTCATCTCTCCCATTCCTCA
>NQII01002055.1:4410-16422 GCA_002778355.1 Clitarchus hookeri
TCTCCCTTCTCCGGACGACCCAGAAATTTACGACACTTGGCCAGACAATTTATTTGCACTGGTTTGTTTAAAAAAAAAAAAAAAACTAGGACGGCAATTGAATTCGGATCGCTGGATACGGTGTTATATAGACGTATTCAGTGATAATTTCCAATGTCAGGAGAGTTTTCCAGTGTTGCAAAACTGTCGCGGAAATGAGAGCACCGCTATTCCTCGTACTGCTGTGATTTGTTTGTTTTTACGTATCTCAATATTTGTCCAGTTTGCAAAGTTAAGTTAGCAGCACGTATCTTCTTGTTTACAACCCGTTCAAAACTGCCAAAAACACATTACAATAGGTCGTATTTTTTTTATTTCATGTTATTTTCCTTAATAAAGCTACAGTTAATCACAGTGGACATTTTTTTTTATTTAGAGAAAATGATAAACCTTAACACACTAATATTAAGCATTTAATAAACTGGAAAATTGACATATCTCATTAGAAGTTACTTTACAGTAATGAAGTAAGCAAAAGTTTTAAAGAAAAACACGGGGAAGGGAGTACACTTTAATTTACAACTACTGGCTTTTTTTTGTACCGAATTACGATAAAAACCAAGCGTTGGTTTAAAAACTAACCCGCTGCACGAAACGGGGGTTTTCTTCCTGCAGTTAGGACCCCGTCCTCTTTCTCTCTACACTCTCTCTTGCGCTCTCTCGCTCTCTCTCGTGCTCTGTCTCACTCTTTCTCTCGTGCTCTCTCTCACTCTCTCTCGTGCTCTCTCTCTCGCGCTCTCTCTCTTGCGCTCTCTCTCTTGCGCTCTCTCTCTTGCGCTCTCTCTCTCGTGCTCTCTCTCTCGTGCTCTCTCTCTCGTGCTCTCTCTCGCTCTCTCTCTTGCTCTCTCTCCTGCTCTCTCTCACTCTCTCTTGTGCTCTCTCTCACTCTCTCTCGTGCTCTCTCTCACTCTCTCTCGTGCTCTCTCTCACTCTCTCTCGTGCTCTCTCTCTCTTGCGTTCTCTCTCGCTTTCTTTCGCGCTCTCTCACGCTCTCTCTCGCTCTCTCTCGCTCTCTCTCTCGTCTCTCGCTCTCTTTTTCGTTCTCTCTCGCTCTTTTTCCATCTTCAATTCCATTTCATTACTTGCGTTAACTCACTTAGCACAATTTTACACAAGTATCGTAAACCGGATTGTAATTCAATCTCGACAAATTACGAATTTTATATTACTTTTTTTATAAAAGTNTACACAAGTATCGTAAACCGGATTGTAATTCAATCTCGACAAATTACGAATTTTATATTACTTTTTTTATAAAAGTAATTTCATCCTATAAAAAGAAGTTGTTCCTTAGGCAATCCGTTACTTTACATGGCAACACATTCCCGTAGAAGGTAAAAAGCTAAACCGGAATAATTTTCTATTCTGCAAGCATGGTATCCCATAGCACAAAAGCCCAGGATGCCTCCTGTTAAAGCAGCCCAGTTCCAAACGAATGCGGAAAGAGTAAAGTAAGTAACCGATATCAGTTACCAGTCATAATATTTCATCGCACACACAAATGTATTTACAGAAATTAGTAAGATATGCGTGTACGGGCTCTTCATTTTAAAGTGAGCACTTTTGCCCATAGCAGTGGCGTGTAGCCTCTCCTAGTTAAGTGTTCCGACATCCTGGCGCCTCAATTGCGTTGCAGTGTTCGGAATCATGTTTTTTTGACGAAACTATTAAACGTGTCCCCAGAATGCTTACCTACAAAAATACATCCAGCGGAACGAGATGTGCCTAGAATTCCTGGATGATTTGTGACATTGGCTTAGCAATAGTTGTGCAAAATACGCCAGTTTTCTGAATATAAAAATCTGCATTGAATGAAACGGGATCCAAGAAGTTAAAATTTTGACGATGACATAGCTGGCTATTCTTGGAGTTAAAGAATTCAAATGTGAACATATTTTGCGTATCTATGAGATTTACGTGACTATACTTGAGTATCGAATGTCATTAAGATTCACCCGGGACCCCAAATTCAATGTATAGTCCTTTCCTGGTTACTTCCAACTTAAGGCATACCCCAGACCAGAACGGAATTGCACTTTAAAGTTACCACACATGCTGTAAATATTATTTTGAAGTTTTAAAGATTAACGCAATATTTGTCCCTTTTTTTACAGTCTCGCATGAGAAAATCAAGTACAGGCTGAAATGTATTAATTTTAATATTAAATGTTATCACTAAGTTATAAAGAGATACGAATGAAAAACCAAATGACATACCAACCACCACCTTTAGGGCGCGTACCATCCTCAGGAAGCACGGTAGCCTCTATGTCATGTATATGCTATTCGCTGTAAAGTGAGCACAGCCCTCTCGTTTGGAATAATAGTCGATACATATGTTTTGTCGTAGCCTTAGACGCTAACTCTCGAGCCCGGTAAAATATATAATCGCTATTTTTTATTACTTACGAGGGAATATTTATTTTAAAATGTGGTGGAAGTATAAACAATTGCTGATATGAAAAAAAGTAACTCGGCCTCAAAAGTGCTCACTTTACCGTGAACAGCCTATACACACATCNAACAATTGCTGATATGAAAAAAAGTAACTCGGCCTCAAAAGTGCTCACTTTACCGTGAACAGCCTATACACACATTTATCCTAGTTTTGTGACGAATCACATGCCTGAGTTCGTCAGTGTTATTTGTGAACATTAACATCCATGGCAATGTTNTATCCTAGTTTTGTGACGAATCACATGCCTGAGTTCGTCAGTGTTATTTGTGAACATTAACATCCATGGCAATGTTAACATTTACAATTGACGGAAGGATGAACGTTGGCTAGAAAGCCCGAATTAGGAACGGCTTTTAAAGAGCTCGTTAACAACGAATAATTTTTACCTTTTTTATTTCAAGAGGAATAAGTGCACCAAAAATGTATACAGGACTGGACAAGTTTGCAGATTATATACGTAAATGAGTCCATCGTCTACAAACTCTGAAGTTGTAGCACTGACAAAATGCTGGTGCCACTGAAATTCTTTCAATTATACGTGATTGAATTTCGCTGATGTATGTTGATTTAGGAAATTGCGTTGTTCCGGCAACGGAACCGCAGAACAATTCACGGGATCCAGAGTAACAGTTTATTAACGAGTAGCATTTCGTTGACGGAATACGGACTTAGATTTACATTTGCTTTTATCTTAATTACTTTTATGCAACGAGACTAGGTAGTGTGTTAATCTAACACGCGATGACTTAGTAGGTCTGTACCAACATTCCCCAGGAATACGATGGTAAAAATAAAGTCAGGATTTCTTACTTTATAAACGCCTTCATGCACTGAAATATGACAGTTGCCGTACGCCAACTCGTGCAAATTACCCTCCATAATGAACAACTACACCCGAACTGATGTTCATCGATCTAAGAAACTTTATCACGAACTCGTAATATACTTCTTCTTTATGGGTTTTGTAGCTTTTGTGGGCTGTTTCCTTCACGAGAGTTAATTTCGCGATTAAAAGAGCGTTGTAATATTACTGCCGAGACAGTATACGAGTTGGAACAAATTTTTGACGAAATGAAAAGCGATTCATCGAAATGAAAAGAGCTCTTGATCCTTTATGCCGGGCATGAAACGTAAGAGACGATCCTCATCGCATATTCGTGATTTATGCAGTGCATAGCTGCCGGTGTATTACTACACAAAAAAAATAAAGAGTAATAGGTTCGTAGGGGGCTAGAGGGGGTCGGTCGTATAAGAAAGTGTTGATGCATGGGGCAAAGCTTATTACGTTCGGGTTTCGGCTGCTAGGGGGTGGGGGTGAGTCAGGAGGGTTGGGATGTTGTATTACGCATCGCGCCAAGTTAGCTTTTGTTTTATATCAATGTCAGTGCACGATGGCGCCATTTACCCTTCCTCCCCCCTCTCCACACACCATCCACCCCTCACAGGCCGGCTTCGTGAATTATGACGGCGCGGGGGTTGCACTGGCAGGATGGGAGAAGGAGGGAAGGGAGAGGGGGCGGCACAATCATGTTATATTATCATTGTTGCATCGCGTCATGCGACTCCCGGAGGGTGGAAGACAGCGCAGCTGTATTTTTTTCGCTCCCTCCTTTGGAAGTAACATCTGGCTCATTTTATTCCAGCGAAGCATCAACCCTCCGAACCAACCCCCCCAGTGACCGGCGAAGGGCAAGAGGGGATGTGGATAAGTTGACTTAATTCTCATTAAGTGATCTGAACCTCGGCGATATAATTTTTCAGCCCTGCCGCCTCCACCATTTTCCGCCGCGATTCACCTCCCGTTGTTTGTCCCAGTCCTCGTAAAGTTATTGGTTATCAAAATTTCTTACTCTCAAGAGGGCAGAAGTGGCGTTTTGGGATGAGGGGTTGGTTGGGTAGCAAGAGAGAGAGAGCGATTTTGACGTGTGGAGAGCAAGAGTTGCGAACTGTGGAATGAAATTCCTGCGGCTGTGGAATGAGCAATTTATTATTGGTCGGTGGTTTGCGTCTCACGGGAGCGGTAGTGTTGTTTGCAGGCTCTGCCATCTGTTGGTCGGCAGGAGAGTTAATTTTACCAGCGGCTGTGCTCTTTTCAGCGGTCAGGGGATTCTGTTTCAGAGTTGATAATATAATCAGCGTAACCCTGGTGTTGATTCGTACTTTCAAAAAACATCGGACAGCGGTGTTTTACTGAGAGGATTTTACGATTGTTAAGTGTGAGTGACGGATGCGTGTCGTACGGACCCTGCGTGTCTGTGTATGAGCGCGTTCTCCGTAAAGGGCTAAAGCTATGCGGCAATACTCGTGTGCAACCGTGCGGCAAAGCGAATGAGTGTTGTAGCTTTTTTCCAGGTGGTTTATTGTGAGATTTGCGTCTCAGTATGATCGAAATGCACACCAGTGAAAAACACACTTGTTTTAAAATAAAATATTGCTTCGCGATTATCATACAACCTAAGCACGTTCTACGTATAATTTTTGCAACATTTCTGTATAGAAAATGCAGGGAGCAGCATCTTAACCGCTTCTGCGTCTTCTTCGGCACGCAGCATAATGTCTTCCTATCGCAACAGTCCCTTGCTCTATATTTTTTTGGAGACGTAACTGCAAACATTTACTGTAAAAAAAGAGGGCATTTTATCCATTTTAATCGATACAGTGCTTGCATAAGAAGGGTTCCCCTCTAGCTNTTTACTGTAAAAAAAGAGGGCATTTTATCCATTTTAATCGATACAGTGCTTGCATAAGAAGGGTTCCCCTCTAGCTCAGTTAATACGTAAACAATGGAACAGAAAATAAACTGAATTCATTTTGCCTTCGTTATGATGCAGATTTTACGTCAAAAATCGGGCATATAGTCTCTCTCACTGCTGTTCAAAATTTTAAGGANGCCTTCGTTATGATGCAGATTTTACGTCAAAAATCGGGCATATAGTCTCTCTCACTGCTGTTCAAAATTTTAAGGAAAAATACAGAACTAAATTATTTTATTGAAGAGAGTTTTTTTTTTTTTAAAGATTGTAATATCTTAACAAGTTTTTATTGGTAGACAAAATGTAAAAGTAGGCAATGACAGTTGTGACTGTTACAGGTGACAAAATTTTGGAAGTGCAGTTATAAAATAAGTGCACATTGATACAATACAGACTACAAAACATGATCTCGCACGTTTTTAAAACTACAGACAAAATTTTAAATGACGATCAAGTTAAGCAAATATGGTAGCGTGGTGAGTAGTCGCTCCTATACCTGTTATTACAGCAAAGGACCATGATTTGTGGTATGTTCTATGAAAAGATACACATTCAGTACCGATTCAGATGTAATTCAACGTTAATTTTGTTTTTNGCCTCCACCATTTTCCGCCGCGATTCACCTCCCGTTGTTTGTCCAAGTCCTCCGAAAGTTATTGGTTATCAAAATTTCTTACTCTCAAGAGGGCAGAAGTGGCGTTTTGGGATGAGGGGTGGGTTGGGGAGCAAGAAAGAGCGAATTTGACGTGTGTAGAGCAGGAGTTGCGAACTGTGGAATGAAATTCCTGCGGCTGTGGAATGAGCAATTTATTATTGGTCGGTGGTTTGCGTCTCACGGGAGCGGTAGTGTTGTTTGCAGGCTCTGCCATCTGTTGGTCGGCAGGAGAGTTAATTTCACCAGCGGCTGTGCTCTTTTCAGCGGTCAGGGGATTCTGTTTCAGAGTTGATAATATAATCAGCGTAACCCTGGTGTTGATTCGTACTTTCAAAAAACATCGGACAGCGGTGTGTGTTTTACTGAGAGGATTTTACGATTGTAAGTGTGAGTGACGGATGCGTGTCGTACGGACCCTGCGTGTCTGTGTATGAGCGCGTTCTCCGTAAAGGGCTAAAGCTATGCGGCAATACTCGTGTGCAACCGTGCGGCAAAGCGAATGAGTGTTGTAGCTTTTTTTCCAGGTGGTTTATTGTGAGATTTGCGTCTCAGTATGATCGAAACGCACACCAGTGAAAAACACACTTGTTTTAAAATAAAACATTGCTTCGCGATTATCATACAACCTAAGCACATTCTACGTATAATTTTTGCAACATTTCTGTATAGAAAATGCAGGGAGCAGCATCTTAACTGCTTCTGCGTCTTCTTCGGCATGCAGCCGAATGTCTTCCTATCGCAACAGTCCCTTGCTCTATATTTTTTTGGAGACGTAACTGCAAACGTTTACTGTAAAAAAAGAGGGCATTTTATCCATTTTAATCGATACAGTGCTTGCATAAGAAGGGTTCCCCTCTAGCTCAGTTAATACGTAAACAATGGAACAGAAAATAAACTGAATTCATTTTGCCTTCGTTATGATGCAGATTTTACGTCAAAAATCGGGCATATAGTCTCTCTCACTGCTGTTCAAAATTTTAAGGGAAAATACAGAACTAAATTATTTTATTGAAGAGAGTTTTTTTTTTTTTAAAGATTGTAATATCTTAACAAGTTTTTATTGGTAGACAAAATGTAAAAGTAGGCAATGACAGTTGTGACTGTTACAGGTGACAAAATTTTGGAAGTGCAGTTATAAAATAAGTGCACATTGATACAATACAGACTACAAAACATGATCTCGCACGTTTTTAAAACTACAGACAAAATTTTAAATGACGATCAAGTTAAGCAAATATAGTAGCGTGATGAGTAGTCGCTCCTATACCTGTTATTACAGCAAAGGACCATGATTCGTGGTATGTTCTATGAAAAGATACACATTCAGTACCGATTCAGATGTAATTCAACGTTAATTTTGTTTTAAAAATANGTGGTATGTTCTATGAAAAGATACACATTCAGTACCGATTCAGATGTAATTCAACGTTAATTTTGTTTTAAAAATAAATCATGCTTAAGTGTTTGCAGTATTTTTTACATCGTGATTTAATCGTTATCCTGGTGAATCTGGNTTTTAAAAATAAATCATGCTTAAGTGTTTGCAGTATTTTTTACATCGTGATTTAATCGTTATCCTGGTGAATCTGGATTCGCTAAGCACTAATTTTGTCTATGTTAACTTGGTCACGTTTCCTTACCAAAATGTACAAAACAAACTCTGGTTATCCTACAACAATGTATTCGTAGTATAAGGGGGCCGCGGTGGCGCAGCGCNCAAAATGTACAAAACAAACTCTGGTTATCCTACAACAATGTATTCGTAGTATAAGGGGGCCGCGGTGGCGCAGCGCTAGAGAGCTCGCTTCCTACCAAGGCGAACAGGGCTCTATTCCCAGTGGGGTCGCCCCCGGATTTTCGAACGTGGTTTTCTCGGGGATTTCCCGTTTTCCCCGCCCAAGCATTCCGGTGCTGCTCCATACATCTCTTCACCCTCATCGGATCTCAAGAGACTTCCCAACCTCTCTCCCTCTCTCTCTCTCTCTCTCTCTCTCTCTCTCTCTCTGATGGCATGAGACTATTACACAATATACTGCGTGAGTAGTGCATTTTATAAATAATAATTTTCTATTGACTTATATTTTTAGATACAATAACAAATAAAATTTCAGTTTATAGAAAACGCTCACAGTAGTTGGGTGAACACACGTGGACTCTCGCCACGCGGTAAGAGATACCGGACCGGGCGCATCACTGTGCTAACCACTTCACAAAGAGCGTTGCTAAATTGTGAAATTCCATCCCAGTGCTTGGTACCATTATTAGCAAGGCCATGGAACATATAGTCCTTTTATATGAGAGCGAAATGGAATTGTGGTAAGAGTTTAATTACAGAAGAGATAGTAAAGCTATCTTTCTGTGCCCATCTGACCAGAAATTAGACACCTCCTCCCCCTTCTCCCCACGTCCCTTTTCCACTTGGTTCTACCGTTGGGACAGAGTGCGCGCGAGAGAAAGAGAGAGAGAGAGAGAGACAGAGAGAAAGAGGAAAAATTAGCATGGTAAAGGATTAAACGTTCACAACATGCGCGTTTAGTACAGATTAAACGTAATTAAAGCGAACATCTCTACGGCCGCAAGGTACAGTCCACACGTTATAAAATTTTTTAATCACTTTAGCCTTTAAAGATTACATTTGCCAGCGCTTCAATTTCTATGAAAACTTTAATGAAATCTATGCGCATTTAATTAGATTATTTAACGAAGCCTACTCATGGGCCAATCCACAGTTTAAATCGCTCTAAAAAAAAAAAAAAAGTCGATTTTTGTTCAACGAAAACTGATGAAATGTGGAATCGCTGTGACTCAGTGTTTAATGACGTCTGACTAAGAGTGAATCACGTTACATGTACACTAATATCCGCTACATTCCTCGAAATAGTCAGCCAAGAGATTTTTCACTGATTTAGCTATTTGAAATATACCATCTGTTCAGCCCGTGATAACGGGTGAAAGTGTCATTATCATCATCTTTAATAATATTCTTGTACGCAGTTGATGAGTTGGAATATTTCCACGCATTTGCACGCCCGCGTCGGACTCCGTCCACGCCGTTACATTTAATACAGGTCGAGGTACAGGCCCATTTTCATTACGCAAATCTGTTATACTATATATCACTGTTCACAGTGATTAAAAAAAACTTTTTGAACTCGGCAAATGAAACATCCGCAGCAAAACGTCTCCAGAGAAAACAAAAAGGAAAGGCGTAAAATACAGTACGGGAATTCATTTTTAAGATCTTTCAAAGCTGACACTTTTCACTGTCACGAGAATATGCGTTTCACTGGAATACATTCATTTCCGCTAGTTCGAATAGTCTACATTGATTTTAAGTGTATTAGACTACTTATTAAATAACAGTTCCGAGACTGTCATAGTAAAATACATCCGACTCGGGGAGTAAACACACAAGCATGTGTATGCATATATAAACACGGGCGTTTATCTAAATTTGACTGGCAAACTTAGGCTGCAGGTTAATCACGAAAAAAAGTTGAAAACATATATACGACCTATTCTCTAACATTAATTCTAAGGGAGGTACACATTTTTGAAGTTTTAACTGAGGGAAAAGTACATTACAGTACCACTGTAATGTACCTCTCTTTGGAATCTCACCCTCCCTCCAATAGCCGCAACAGTGGGTTTTTGGATATTGTGCGTGCCCCAACCTGCCAGGTATTGGTAAATATTGTTTTGAAAGTAAAACACGCATTACACGAAAACGGTGAGGCTTAGTGTGTTTACGCAAGGCGACATTTTTGTTAATTGTGACATGGGGATTAACAATCCCATCTTTTAAATACCAAATATGCTGCTGTGACGCTGAGGTTAGTTCGAAATAGGGGCAGTAACAGTGATTATTTACGTGGAATATTTAGATGACAGCGACAGGTGTTGCGGTGTTAGAAGATCTTTGTTCAGTTAACCATTATCCGGACAGTGTTCCGTCTTAAATATTATCTCCAGTATCTCTAAATAGTATACAAGAAAGTCGCTTATCCGCGTCTGTCTGTGTATTCGCTTAGTACTTTTAAACTACCTGATTGATTTTAATGCGATTTTCATCATTTAGTGAATTTCTCGAGGAAGGTTTTGGTGTATAATACATTTATATTCAATGTAACGATAGTAGAGAAATGTCGAACCGTTTGTAATAAAGTCGTAAAAAAAACCGCTTTTATGGCGCTTACATGGCTTGCGCTGACTAAACCATAAGAGATACATCAAATTAATCTACTACGGAATTGTAACTCTCAAAAAGGTCTACAGAAAAGTCCGTGATAGCGTATGTTTATCTTTTAAGGATGACCCACAGGAACCATTTTTGTCTTTCAAAGTATCGCTGTAAAAACTAAGTTGTTACCGGGCGAAGCCGGGCCTGTTCGCCAGTTTGCAATAAGCAGGTACAACTTTGCATGTATGTTATCGACATCTTTTTTTCGTGATTAACCTGCAGCCAAAGTTCGTCGGTTGAATTCGGATACAGTGCGCGGCAGTTATCTGGGCACGCGAGCTTCCCAGTCCTGCCCTGAGGGGTGTCCAGTACAAACTGGTCAATGGTTGAGCGACATCCGTATACGAGCAGGACGGAAAACATTCGCTGCACGGCCCGAGACACAAAGTTTGAACATTTCACATCATAACAATAACGTGCGTTCTTACGCACACAATTATTGATCCGTGCTGCGACGTAGTTAACAATAAAGAATATAAACGTACAAAAAAAAAGTCGCATAAGTCTGAAGTGAATTTTGTACATAGACGCCTGTAATGGGATTACACAAAACGTATTTATTTAGCATTTTGTCTCTTTACGCGTTAAAAATATGCTCAGATAATGAGTGTAGTGAATCTCCAGAAAGTATATAATGAATGAAGTCGTGCAGTAAAATACATATGATTTCCAGTGAAACTACATTACCAAATTATCTATAAACTAAAATCTGTAAATATTAATAATCATGGCAAATGCCATTAGATATAACAATATTATGTACCATATAAATTTGATATATGCTTTTCATGGTAAATCCCTCTCATTTGGAATAATAGTCAATAAATAAATGTTATTTTACCCTTAGATGATAACTGCCGAGTAAGGTGAATTAAACACACTGTGTTTATTACTTACATTGCAATATTTATATAAAAAAGTTATTAAAGGATAAAAAATGGCTGGAAGGAAAAAGTAACTAGGACCTCAAAAGTTCTCACTTTACTGTGAACAGGCCTTAACAATATTTNAAAAATGGCTGGAAGGAAAAAGTAACTAGGACCTCAAAAGTTCTCACTTTACTGTGAACAGGCCTTAACAATATTTACAAAGTAGTGCTGCTGACTGAATGAATTCTAAAATTATCGTAACAGATGGCTTGGCCGGTGATGTCAGCCCAATGGTGCATACAGGAAAAATCTGTTGATTTTGCACGAACCAGCTCATCCCCCATAAGTTTCGTCTATCGGAATGCACAAGGTATAATAGTGATTATAAATAAAAGAGTATTAAGGTTTTACACAAACAGCAGCCGTGTAAATAAAGTATTTGAAAAAAAAAACCATCAGTGGTCGCGTATGCGCATTTCTCTTGCACTAAAAAATAATATGGCGCTGTTTTTGCAGAAGGGGTGGAGCTCACAAATTGTATAAGATAACAGGCAAACTGGTGGCTAGGAGTGATGCATTATTGAACTTAAGACAGGGTGTTGTTTACTTATGTGCACAATGTGTGAGCATTTTATTTTTCGTTGGGCGACCATTCACGTTCATTAGAACTGGAGCAGACAGATGTGAATATTATTATTGTTACTGATAGTGATACAGTTACAGATGAAGTAGGCAAATAAATATACACATATTGTTCATGCAAACATTGCACTTTACACCGTAAAAAAAACGTAATACTTTCAATTTTTGTGGACAGGTTTTACCGAATGTGATATGGGGCTTAAGTATTAAAAATAGTTCACCTTTAATAACAAAACCTTTTACCTTCAAGCACTTCATAATGTGAAAGGCGAATAGGTAAGATACACAAATACTCTGTAGGCCTAATAACTTCTACAGACACTGTCTCGGTTTCATTATAATGCTGGTGTGTAAAC
>NQII01002055.1:20537-46340 GCA_002778355.1 Clitarchus hookeri
TTCTGCCAGAGTGGTGAATGGGGGAGGACGGCCCTGGCTTTGAAGCTTTGGTTGCCGCTGATAGCTTTACATTCGTCACCGTCCCCTCACGGGTCTCCCGCGCCTTCGCCCCTCTCAACCCTCTCTCTCTTCGTTCGATCGCAATCCCGCGCGGTGGGAATTGCACAATGAATCATACCGCGGAGTTTTTTTTTAACCTCCGTTGATTGAACACCGAGTGTGCGCATATTCCAACTATGAGATTGCAGGCGGGTAAAGAAATAATATCATATATACAGGGTGTATCAGTACAGCGGTTACAAACTTTCTGGAGAGATGGAGTACACCTAGACGATCGGAAATCACATAGCAATGAATGTTCGGAAACGCATTCCTGGCGCGGTAGTGACTAAACAAAACACAAGAAAGGAAGGACACGAACAGGGTGAGAAAACATGTTTATTTTCTTAGTACGCGTACACCAGCCAANAAGAAAGGAAGGACACGAACAGGGTGAGAAAACATGTTTATTTTCTTAGTACGCGTACACCAGCCAAAGACGTCCTAGCATTGCCTGGGTCGACTGACCGCTGTTGAGGTTGCGGCGGTGTCACTTCAAGGGTGCGTACAAACGGCAAAGCAAGTCCCTAATATCATTACACTATTTTGTACACGCGGCTGAAGGATAATTAATGGTTTGAAAGGATGATAAACCAGGACTTTGAGTTGTCTCACGGTAGTGTCCTTTCACACAGTCTTAGTGCCACATACGAGTCGAAGCGAGAAACTGTGTAGATGACTGGGTATATCGCGCACCAGCATCTACATTTGGAAGATATACAGTGTGTCGTGGCCGCACCCACAACATAGATTAGAAATGATTGGATAGAGTTCGCAGGCTCTCAATGTCCTAGCACTGGACTGCCTTCCTGCAGGCAGCGCTATTAAAAACAATTTGTTTTGGACCCGAGAAGTAAGCGAGTGGTTTTAAATGTTTGCGTACTTCCTCTTACAACGGTGTTCGCCGTAAAGCGATAGCTTTTGAGAGCCCTGCTTGAGATCCACTTGTATGAACATTGTATACATTTTCACCACATGCAGAATCAACATCGTCGTGGGCTTGGTTATTGGCTTGCATTNACTTGTATGAACATTGTATACATTTTCACCACATGCAGAATCAACATCGTCGTGGGCTTGGTTATTGGCTTGCATTGGTAAAGTGAAACCGTAGTGTTATTATAAAATACTATTACTTTACAGATTTGCTGATTCTTGCAAGCATCTGCATGTGGAAACAGAAAAGAAAAAGAAATAATTTATGTATGCACAAATATTTGTTTTAACACTTTTCATTGAATGCTGAGCCTCCGATACCACTTTCCTTCCGCCGTTACCAACTTCACTGGGCACAATGTCAGCCAGTGGGCACGTTAAAATTACACAGGCAAGTACAGTAACATATTTCAAAGGTTGATTTCAAAGCGCTCAATTAACTGCGAACAGGCAATACCTACATTTAACGCAGCTAGATAGTCTTTTATTCATACTAAGGATGGGCCTGCTGAAAATTCAGACGTAAGAAAACACGCTCATCACTGTTGGCCACGTAGGCGAGTCAATGTCGGGAACATACCCTGGAAACGAAAATCGGTCTATCTCATGTTTAGTTTCAGACTTACAACCGTGTCTTCAGCCCGTAGAACACGCGCGGTTGGCACCCCTCAAAGGACAGCGTTCGACAGTTGTCACGACACATCTTCCCCTCTGGAGCAACACTGCACTTCCACCCCTCTTCACACCGCATGGAGCTGTCAATCTCAACTGCGAATTTTCCCGCCCACTTCGCCACGTCCCTCCTTTCACACCATAATAATATAAACTTTTATCCCATACCCTCTTGTTTCGCAGCGGACGTGCAGGAAGTGGAGAACGTAATTCTATTTGTCGGAGAGGGGGCGGAGAGAGATAGTGAGAGTTACACACACAGAGAGAGAGAGAGAGAGAGAGAGAGAGAGAGAGAGAGAGAGAGAGAGAGATAGACAAAGGTATAGGAGCGTCAACTGGAGAGAAGCGTGGCGAGGAACAAAAAAAAAAAGAGGGTGTTAACATCCTGCTTCAGTTTTTTGTTCGTTTCGACAGTTCTTTCGCCTCCCGGACCCTTGAACCATCACAAAAATGAGGGGGGTGGGAGGGATGAACACATAATCTGCTGTTGCTGAAAGTGGCAACTGAGGCATCACCCAGAAATCCACAAACGGAAATGCTCGATTTGTCTTCCAAAGCGTTTATCGAAGGTAAGGGTTCTCGAACGCTATCGCTCTAAGAAATGGTTCTAAATTATCCACAGTAGCGTATGCGCCTATTGAAACAGGATTAATGATGGTTGATTTTTTTTTCTCATGCATCGATGATAGGATGGGCGTCGCAAAGATTTTTTTTTACAATGGGGCGTAAAAATAATTACAAGTTACCTTCGTATGAAAGTGAGATTTGAAACTTGAGTTTTACGCAAAATAAATGCAACAAACACTCGTGACGTGGCGTATGATTAAGTCAGTTTATATTTAGCAGTATACACTATATTATAAATTACGAAAGCACGAACAATTCTCAAACTAAAATGATGGAAAATCGAGAACTCAGTAAAAAAAAAAAAAAAAAAGCAATGTCAGTAACAAGCAATTATTTGCTATAAAAACTGTTAACTCATTTTGTTGACAGAATTATTCGAACACTTATAATTTATAAGCGATTGTTGTAATTTACCGGTGACATTTCATAAAAAAACCCCGTTTCCAAGGCAGGGCAATTGCTTCCTCCCCTCCCCCCTCCGGGGCTTGTTCCATCTTGCTGATTGATACCTATGGTATACGTCTTTCTTACACGTGTCCAGTAAAGAGATTCTAGCGAAGTTCCCAGCCTTGTATGCTAACGACCTCGTGGACTAGTAAATACTTATGGAGGGTGCAGTATATAATATTCCGAGTGAAAAAGGTTCACAAACATGTGTCCAAATGTCAATTGGTCTAAAGTTGCAGAACTTTTGAGTTATCCCCTCACGCTTCCACTGCATGCGCAAATGCCGGAGCATGTGAGAACCCAGGACGAACTGAAATGGGACCGCAGTTGCAGTGTTACAGTGTAGCAGTTTCAGTGCAGTGGCAAACTTAACTCTGTTACGCACGATAATTGAGTCGAACCACGCCGCACAAATTTTTCCATGCTGAATATGCCGATATGGCATTATGCGTTTATGGGTTTTGTGATGGAATGCTCTTGCTGCTTATCGGGAATACCGCGGACCGTTTCCTAACCGCACAGTGCCGGAGTCAAGAATGTTGTTTACTCGTGCNTTGCTGCTTATCGGGAATACCGCGGACCGTTTCCTAACCGCACAGTGCCGGAGTCAAGAATGTTGTTTACTCGTGTGTTCAACAACCTGCGTGAGACTGATGTTGTTGAAAACGTGTTTCAACAATGGCACGTGGATTGTCGTCAAACCACTGACGTCAGTTACTGGTGTTGTTGATACCGCCGCGAAGTGAAAGCAGCCCCGTCGCCGAACAGTGTCAACGGAATTAATCAGCGATGAACAATTAACCACCGACAAAATTCCAATCGTCCAAGCTTCATCTCCTGCTTGAAGGTATTGCTTGCCCCCGCTGGTTACGAAAAGGATGCAAGCCATTGGAACGTAACGTTCGCCTTGTCCGTGTATGTTGAACGCTCCTCAGACGTAGGCCTACAGAACTCCTTAGTGCGCTTGTCGTAAGACTACTTTCTACCGAGCGAACAATGGCTTCTTATTCGTCCACATTCTGCTCACGTGGACAATCAGACGAAATGTGACTGTTGGAGGTTAGGAAACTGTCTACTGTATTCTCGACAAACAGCAANACGAAATGTGACTGGTGGAGGTTAGGAAACTGTCTACTGTATTCTCGACAAACAGCAAGAGAATTTCCACCACAAAGCCCGTAAACGAACACCAGATCGGTGTAATCAGCATGTGTAAAGGTGTGCGGCATGGTTGGACACACTTGTGCGTAACAGGGTTAAGTTTTACCATTGCGCTACAGCTGCGGTTCAATTCCATTCCGTCCTGAGTCCTTCAACGGCACNCGTAACAGGGTTAAGTTTTACCATTGCGCTACAGCTGCGGTTCAATTCCATTCCGTCCTGAGTCCTTCAACGGCATGTTCTTTGGCCTACGTAAAGATGACGCTTTATTGCAGGCTTACCTCGAGCACTTGATACGCTCTTCGTTCACGCACACCGATTGTTATGGCAGAACATTAAAGCCGACTTTCGTTAGTGGCCCGAAAACAGACTTCCACTAATACGAGTTCAAACGGCAAGCAGTTATAGAAAAATATATTGATGCCTTCGTNGTGGCCCGAAAACAGACTTCCACTAATACGAGTTCAAACGGCAAGCAGTTATAGAAAAATATATTGATGCCTTCGTCTCGTCCCAGTCACACACACAGAATCATATACATTGTTTCTACAAATATACGTGTTGTTTGCTAAAGGAACTCTTACATAAAAGCTGGGAACTGTAAACATGACACTATTTCGTAAGTGGCGCACAACACGGATGTTCTCATGTCGCAACATAAACATCGTAATATTTTCTCTTCAGAAAACACATTTCCTCCCAACGTATATGAAAACTATTCTAACCGGATGAAAATCCTTTCCCATATTACAATATATGGATATTTGCAAGCAAGTGTAAGCCAATGTGTACTGGACTTTATTTGTATTTTTAGTGAATCAAGTTGCTGTTTCATTTGCTAACTTACAAAAAAAAATGTCAATAATGAAGCATTAGTTAAACTTTCAGTGCATTCGTCTCTAAAGAGTAAAAGAGTGTTTGTATATTTCAGCTTTAGAACGTGAATTAATACAACAAAAAAAAAAAATAAAACAGTAGAATAGAAAATAGTTTTCCCTGCAGAAAAATTTGAAACTGTGCAGAACTCGCGTAACAGGTTCGTACCACTACCGCAAGTGAGATTATTTTATCAGAACACAGTAAAATTACACAAGATATAAATAAATTGTTTTCATTAAGAAATGGTTTAAGCATTCCGAGAGCCTTCTGACACTGTAATAGTCTCATCCTAATATATCACAAGCTGAATATTCAGTAATACTATATGGAGGTAAAACTTACACAACCATTTCTACTAATAAAATATGAGTGATTTGTTAATCGCCAAAAATACTAAGTTTAATTTTTTTTTTTTTTTTTTGCAAAAAATAAAAATTAATACTTTATACGTGTTATTGGCAAACATCACTTTTGTAGTCTTTTAGTTTCGAAAAAGGCTATTATTGAACACTTTTACCATTTTCTGAGACCTTGGTGTACGGGAGATTATGTCTACTAGACGCCTACAATGAAATAACTACGGTCGCCTTAAATCAATTTCTTTGTGAACTCTGAACTTAACTAACATTCGTTTATCTGTTACTTTTCGCTCAGCTGGNGTCGCCTTAAATCAATTTCTTTGTGAACTCTGAACTTAACTAACATTCGTTTATCTGTTACTTTTCGCTCAGCTGGGTTTTGAAATCTGCACCGAGTTCATTTTTGAAATGTAGGTTTACATAAACGCCTTAATAATGGTCGATAAACACGTATGTCCCTTTTAACAGCGAGTTAATAGTTCGTAATTGCGCTGCCGCGAAATGACGTACTGTAGTTCTAAAAAACCACAGTTTTTTTCCCCCCACCCTGCCTGGTCGTTCGCGTCCAATACAACCGCCAGTTCATTACTCATATAATTACATGTGCAATTATCAGATCCGCAATGCTGGTACAACGCAGCGTAAACAGTTTGATTAACATAGACAGCAGAGTAATAATCGTTACTGCGGTAGACTGTTAACGACATCGACAGTCATTTGTTCCAGACGAATGTGTCCTNCGACAGTCATTTGTTCCAGACGAATGTGTCCTTCACGCTATACATTTGCGTATCGGGTAAGCCATCATTTTGCATTTGAAATCGAATTAGAGGTTTGTGGACTGCGTGTTGTAAAAGATTCAGCCACGCTGCCGTAAATGAAGAGAAAAATCTCCGCCGTGTCACACAGTAACTACACAGAGATGAAAAAAAAAAACCCCGCTTATTCTGCGGACTTCGTCTGCACACGCTAGCAAAATGGCGTCACCGAGCAGCAACATGTTGGAACGCCGTTCGCCAATCAGTGGCCTGGTAACTTACTTGCCGCAGTCGGCAGCCCAGATAAGGTTTATCCTACTCCGGTTAGGAACTAAACGAGATTTCTCACGGAAAAGTTTTGCGTAGGGAAAATTTTCGCCGCTAGGTGCGCAATGTTCCAGAAGGCAAATTCAAATAAAAATTTCAATCTACGTGACTAATAAAAGAGAAAGATTTTACTTAGTTTCGAAGTTACTGAAATTATCCTGTTTTTTTTTAACGCAGGAACTAGGGGAAATCTGGTACACGTGTAACTCCAGCGCTTATATAGTGGCGAAAAAATTTGGCTGCCAATGTTTTAGCATTGATCTTCCCAACCTTAGCCCCGGCCAATAAGAAGTCTTTCGCAGCTCGCGGTAGCCAACCAGACACAACGCCCGTTCCCAGAGCTTCACACAGCCAGCCTGTGAATGAGTACGTCCACGAGGAACTACCATACCACTTGGCCTCTGCGTGTATACCACGAAAACTATTACATACTTGATCTTCGCTTCCACGCGAGCAGCGGCGCTTGGTGATCTGTTGCAAGGTAAGCTGTGTTTTGCAGTGTGCTATTCCTACTCGTTTGCTAGTTCACACGTCGGCCACTCAAACGCAGTAGTGCAGTTCACGTCGCAGCACGTGTCAAATGGGTGCCTCGCCGCTCTCTCGTGAGTGACCGCAATACATTAGTTTTTTTTTCCCGGCTCCACTCTGGTTACCGGTTCCTTCTGCGTACGTCGAGCGCGTACAGCACTGAGAAAGCACCAGCTTACCTTGCGACACTTCACCACACGCCACTGCACGCGATACACACTTCCTACAACCCCGCGTAACTTGAATTTCCACCTGTGCCTCACCAGGAACTCGAACCCTAAACCACCGCCGCAAGTGAACAGAAACGTCGGTTTGAATGGACACGGCTGATAATGATACAGCTAGATATTATTTTATAGCTTCGTTTTAGCATTAACTGCAGCCAACTGCATCACTAAGTTATTAATTTTATTTTTATTAAGAATATTTCTGAAGGGGGTAAAAAAAAAGCAACATTCAACTTTTTTTTATATATAATTAAAATTAGGGTACCTATGATTCGATCTGCGCAAAAGTTTCCTGAATGAGTCACGAAATATTTATTACGTACGGTCTTTTCAGCATTATTTTTTTGTTGCAAACGAAATTTCTTTTTATGCTGAGCTTAATAGTTGATGGAAACGAGAAGCAAACGAATGTTTTGGTCTAAAATTAAACTATTTAAACTTTTCCACTATAATCGCTGACAGTGGCTTAGTTTCTTTGCATTGAAATTTACATTTTAATTTTTCCAAAGAGCGGCTGAGCTACGAGGCAACGTTGAACATATTTTATTTCTACACATTTGTCAAAAACCCCGCGACTTACATTAAGTTTAGTACACCTTTTATACAAATAACTTCTTAGATATGTTAGTCCACTTCTTTTGACGACGTACGATGTAATCAAGTTACGCAAAATGTATTTTTTCCCCAGTGAAAGCGTGAATTTATAAAACCAGACGTAAAAGAAAGTGTAGACCATTACCTGATCACGTGAATTTCAGAGTTGTTGTTAAGCCCTTATCACACAGTCAAATTTTTCCGACAAACTTCTTCGAGTAACTTTGGTCAAATAAAGTTGGAAGGTTGCGACGTCACCGAAACGTCATCGCCGCCATGTTTGTCTGGAAAAGTTGGGTGGCTTTAGATTCCGTCAGACATTTTAACACTTGGACAGGTTCCAAAATTTATTTGATGTTGGATGGGCTCAGCCAATCAGAATGATGCTGACAAAAATGGCCGTTTCCGGCAGCACGAAACTTTAAAATGGCGAACAATTAAAAAAATTAAATAGGTTTAGGAAGATAATTAATACATATAGCAGCTTTGACCACCAATGTTATTTGTAGTGGTATATTCACAAAAATATTAAGAATTCAGAGGCATTAAATGTCATTGTGCAAAAATTATCTCTAATAAATACAATTTAAATTCAATAAACAAGTGAAAATAAATCACAACGTTCCTTCCTGCAGTGGACTTCACGGAAACACAACAGCAGTAACTCACTGTGGAAATAATTTTTAAATGAAAATTCAGACTAGATCAACCCTGTAAAATAAAATTTGACAGTGTGACCGACACATTTTCAAATACATTCAAGATTATTTGACCCAATTTGTTGAATGGAAAAAAATTGATGGTCGTGTTTCGTCTTCAAGTTCTGGGTTTGAATCCCAGGTAAGGCACGGCTGTTAGTTAGGTCATAAGTTAGTTTGTAAGACGTTCCTTGATAAGCTCTAAAGTATAACACCAGGGGACATTAATAAGTCCTTTCCAATACAATTATAATTTTTTAATGTTCCCGAATAGTTTGGAAAATTGTTTCCAAACAGAGGACAATCATTTTGGTAGCAAATTACGATTTACTTGGAGAAAGAAACCATTTTTCTTGTTTTCAAGCTGAATGATAAGCATTCAACAATGTTTGTATGTTTGGGCGTGCTCGGCAACCAAGGACGGACAACAAGTCGCAGTATGTGGATATCATTCAATTTGGGTTCCTCGACTGTCAAAGGTGCTGATGTCGATTTGTGTGTGAAAGCTACCGATTGTTGCCCGTAATTGATAATTTTATTAAAATGAATGCGCGGGCGCACGAAAACACAGTGAAACCCATTGAGTAGTTTCTTTCTCGACCAAAACTGCGGTATATAGAAAATCCCGAATGTAAAAACCGAAATAAAAAGCAGGATGTTTTAAACTAAATTGCTGCCATATTTTCTGTAGGTCGAGATTATATAGACAAAAAGCTAAGATCACTCAAAGCAAAATCTACTTCTTCCGGCAACTTCTGAAACTGAACTGAAACATTGTGTAAACTATTACGGATCGGTGTTTCTAGAAACATGTTTCCAAGCTGAGAGTTGCGAGTTTTGGGCGATTCTTAAAAACGATTTCTTGAGAGCCGGTGAGGGTGAAATGAGGTAATAATGGAGCAGTGCCGGAATGCAAGGGTGGGGGAAACGGGAGATCCCCGAGAAAATCCGCCGACCAGCGACATCGTTCGACACGATTCCCACTTGCAAAAATCCGTTAAATCCCGGCCGGGGATTGAGCCCGGTTCGCCTTGGTGGGAGACGAGCAGTTTAACCGCTCAGCCACCGCGGCCCCCACGTTTCCGAATGTAGGAATGTAGACGAGGCTCTAAAGTGGGCGTTCGTCGTAAAACAGAATGTCAACAAACTGTACATCATTGTCTTGTCTGTTTGACAGTCATGGAAGTTCTTGAGCCAGTGTTAGAAACAAGCTGGCGAATCCTCGTGTTTCCTTTCTTTGTGATGCACGGGTGATCCAATCTCGGAGATCAGGTCATTGATCAAACAAATTGGTGTTAGTAGTTCTATCGTCGGGCTCGTGTATGACCTTACCTAGCTGTCCCTACTACTCTCCAAGAATGGTGTGAAGCCGAACCCTTCCGGTGTGTGTATACCCTTGTCATAACGCGGTCAGGTGAAAGGGTTTTATTTTCTTTATAGAATAGTTGGTGTGTTGAGAAGGGGGGAGGGGGAGGGAGTTTGGTGTCGGTATAAAGGAGAGTCAAAACATTCCTACCCCACCACAGCGCGCCGTGTTTGGATATCTTTCACACTCTTCATTCCCGTGTACGCAACACTCCCCAACCCACCACCTCCCCCTTTTTTTTTTTCAGATAATTTTTTTTCTCCAACTGTCGACATCCGCGCGTCACGAGCTGAATGCGCCCGGCACTCGGCACACCGAAAAATTATTATTTATGTAAACCGATACAGCCGTCTTCCGGCCCGGCGCGTCCGGCCATGGAACTTGATTTCTACCTGTCAAGCCTGATTACGTATTCCCTCCGCGAACTACAGCTTCGCTCGTNCCCCCCCCCTTTTGCTCTCTTCCCATTTCATAATCGTTTCATATTTCTGACGTGCGCGGTGCTTATGACGTAACGTTTCTATGGCGGCCATTGTCGACTTGTGTGTGTGTTGGTGTTGGGGTGAGTGAACCGTGAGGGGTTGGGGGTAGGGGTTGTCCCTGGTTGTAAAAGGATCGCTCTGCCCCGCGGCTCGCGCATTGTAACGCGATCCGCAACGCCGGTCCATTGTGGGGGATGCTGCGACGAAAGAGCAGTGGGGAGGCGGTGGGGGGAGTTAGCTGTGAAAAGGGGTTGCCAGACGGGTATTCCGCGGAGCATGTTTTCGCCCCTTGGTGGGGGGGGGAGTGGAGGGGTGTCGTCCGACTGTGACGGCCTGTGAAATACTGGTTTTTGGATTTTGCATTCCTAAGAAGCAGCCTAGCCTGCTCCTGGTACTCTCTCCACACTCTCCCCCCCCCTGCACCAAAAATTAGTACACTCTCCACATTCTCCCCCCCTCCCACGCCGCGCATCAAAAAAACCTCTCCGTGGCCAATGATTTGTTTGTAGAAACGGGAAATTTTTCTCCTACGGTCGCGTTCGATTTAAAATGTTCTCATTCACTACGATTGGCTACCTTCCATATTGATGTTCGCCTACGCAGCTCCCATTCGAAGCGTTCGTACAACTTACATTTACAGTATAGGCTATGCTCAGAAAAAAAAAGTTAATTTTTGCATGCAGACGAATATTCAAATGTCTTACTCACTGATACTGACATTAGTGTCGCCGTATTGTAACGGATCAGTCTGATACCGGATACAAAACTCTATTACTACCGGTGTCAATAAGTGTTAATTTTTTTCAATACCGAAATTTTAGTTGTTTTTCCGTATTTGCTCATTATGTTACGTTGTTTGATTTATTGTGTTTGTTAAAGTTTAAGGCTTTGGCCTTTGCACGACTATAAATGCTGTTCAGAGATCGTAAATACAGTAGATTTAACAATACAATAAGTTTGAAATACTAACTTTGTAGAAAATTATCCAAGCCTTTCAGGTTCAAAACTACGGTCTGAATCACGAGGGAAGAACTAAATTAAAAACAGGGACACAAGTCAGCCATCATTATGAAAGTACGACATTAAATTCACTCAGAATCTGAAGAAGATGAGGAGAGACGTGTTGCGACAACCAGATTGCAGAGGCTGTTTTCGACTTCACTGCAAGGTGCACTCTAGCTAGTACTTGCCCTTGTTCCCATTTCCGTGTGACGAGCCCTTGTGTCCTTCACGGCGGGGTGTGTGTGCATCTTGTGAATTCAGCTACCCTTGTTCCTGTCATGCGTCGGTTATATTCAGTCTACCTACGCTCCTCCCCACACGAAACAATAACATTTCAGCTTACTTGGTACTTGGGATAGACGTCGTTCGTCTTTCGAACTTCTATAAATAATGAAAGAAAACTTGTTGCACAAACTCGTTCACGTCAACTAAACCATTCATTAGCGGTTGGATATTTTTTTTTTTAGTAAATAGCCTACTCGCGGGTTATCCATTTCTAGATGCCTCTTCCGCCATCTTTAGCGCGCGAGAGCCAAACCACAAGGCACGGAGAAAACGAAAGAAATACTTCAGAAAGTAGAACAGTCTAAACGAACTGGGAATCGATAAGGGTAAGTGACTCGTGTTCGTGGTCGCAGGAGACATTCCAGGGTGCGTATTTGCCCTTGCTGCAGTTAATTTGAACAGCGGCGTATGACTTCGCGACCTCGGTGTCTCTTTCTCTAGAGCACGAAGGTTACTCACACCTACAAGTCAAGCAAAGTCAGCCAGCGTTGCACAGTTCCACTGGACTGCCCGAAGACTTCTGCCAATATTCCTAGTGGGCGAGCTGTTTCCTCGGGCTCCGTGAAGATAAGTGCCAGGCCGTCGACTTTGCGGACTGCAGCGGCGAAATGAACACTTACGGCTGAGTCTGGTTCTTATTTTGGCGCATTACATCGTCAGTTTCGCGCCAACCCTGACGCGGCTCTTCTTCGCTCATTGCGTTCTGACGCGCTGTGTTAATAATTTTCAAATCTCAACTGTTGAATGCGTAATTGAAATTAGTGAGAATTCAATTATTTATACAGAATGCTGGCGTGATCGTTTAACCATTTAATATTCATCCATAGAACATGTAAAGTAAAATGCAATTATTTACACCATAAGTTATTTGTGTGTTTTTTATTTACCGACTGTTCTCATCAAACACGTTGACGTACGCTATCCAGTAACACAGATTGTTTATGGTGTATGTGTTGGCAAATTCGTCATAGCAACAGATTGCAGTAGTTACTGCTGTGTCTGAAATTCTAGTCTGCCCAATCTGGGTTTTTCTTAGTCGATTGGTTTGATTACTTACTTGGTGGTAAATCTAAGATGGTACTATTGTCGCAGTAAAAGCAAGATTTTATTTTCAATTTATTGATTGGAGAATTATTGAAAAACGTAAAAAATACATAATTTGAACCAGTTGAATTTACTGTAAACAGTATAAATCATTGGCAAACAAGTGAAACTGCTTTAATCAAACAATCCGTGTAAATGTTTGTAGTGCAAATATGTATATTTAAAAATGCATAAAAACATTTTAAAAGCTACTATATTAGCACTTATCCTTCCCCAACAGTATTATTTTTCGGGACTTTTCATCCCATAGTCCTATTATAACGTCCACTATTTGTAACAATTTCTCGCAATTGACTGGCAAATAGCAACTTGTTGCAATCAGTGGCTCAAAAGATTGTCACGGATGCTTTTGAACAAACGGTCACGCAATATAATTGAGCGGTGTTCACTCTCAATAAATTTAAAGGCACTTACCATGTTGCGTAGTATGTTACAAATGTCGCTTTCAAAATACTGCGCCCTACAAACTAGTTGTTTAAACGCATTTCATCCCTAGCAATGTCACGAAACCTGGGTATCAACCACCAGTCTACGCAGCTACAAAACCATTTGTTTCATACATGTCATAGAGGCCACAGTGCGCACGTTTATTTAATTTAAAGCATCAAAGACGTCACCGGTTTGTAAATATCGAATTTTTAACTAACACGTGGGTGTAAAGAATAAATGGCACATTTAATGCAGCGAAACGTAAAGGTGAAGTAAGAAAATGTGAAATGATAGAAAAGAAGGGAAGAATACCAGAAGCTGTAAAAAAAACATGCAAAAGAGAAAGAAGTAAAATACAGAGTGAGTATAAAAGAATACCCCAAATTCGAAGGTCTATAAGATCAAAACCAAACAACCTACAACATTGATTAACCAATCAAATGAACCGTGGATGCGAGCTCGCTACCCCCTCACGGTCTCAAACCGAGAGCTACGAACGCCATCCAAATCTGAACGCCAGACATGCTGACAAGAGCGTGGAACGAGTTTTATTATCGCGTAGATGTCGTTCTGGCCGCTTATGGTGGTCACATTGAACATTTATGAATGCACTAGCGACCCGGCCCGGCTTCGCCCGTGTACAATTTAGTTTTACGGCGATACGCTAATACATAAATTTGGGAAAAAGACAATTACAATATTATATAATAGTAAATTAGTGAACTACTATCATATATGTCTCGTGGATGATGTCTCGTGATGAGAACTTGTCACCGCTCACCACTGCAGCGATTAAATTAATTAAAGATGCATTGTATAGTCCGACCAGTATGGATGACTACCTTAAAATCCTTTCAAGGCAGGTCCTCTAAAGTGGTTTTTAATGTGTTTATCAAGATGCTGTGTTCATGCAACATTCTTTGAATTTTCAACACCGTGTCTCTTTCAGCTCCTTGAATAAATTGGCAGCAGCGGTTTGTTTCAATTTCTTCGTTACAAATTAAATATACCTGCAAGAATTTATGCTGTTCATTGACAGCTGGAAAAAGCGCACCTATTCTATGATAAACTACCCCTGAACAGTAAACGTTGGCGAAAATCCGGTCATTATTATATCTTTGTCAACTCCAAAAGACGTAATTTGGAAACATGCGTTGTACTTTCTGATCCTATTTAAAAAGCGCTGTGGATTCATCAACGTCATACAAAAAGAGAGTTTCCAGAGGCTCTTCTGGCTCACCAAGTAAAGGAAGGGAAACTTTCCCGCTGGAACACCACATCCCTGTGGTCTCATATTTCCATTTCAAAGGGATATAAAACCGGCACGACTTGTCCATGAGTCCGATAACAATAAGCCTGTAATTCTTATAATCAATTAGGGATCGTTATGAAATGCCGCGTCATTAAATACAGGCCAAGTGTTTCTTTGAAAAGCTCGTCGACGTTCCGCTTGGAGTTCCGCGTTTGCGATTCTTCTCGTCTGTGACTGTTCCGGTGTTTCGGATGCCCTTAAAGCAGCTTGTCGTTCTGCTTGTTCTTCCAGTCGTAGTTGGGTCTGAACAGGCGTTTCGGAGGCTCTTAATAGGGCTCGACGCTCAGCCTGTTCATCTCGACGGAGTTGAGTATCGGCAGGAGTCTCTAATATCCTGAGATGTTTCTGGCGTGCGGCCTGTTCTTCGAGCCTTTCCTGAATCTGAGCAGGCGATTCAGCGGCTCTCAAAGCAGCTTGTCGCTGTGCTTGCTCTTGTCTTCTCAGTTCGGCATCTTCTGAAGACTCTTGCGATCGAGAAAACCTTTTCGCTTATGCTGAGGCGATGCTCTTGAAAGACTTAATTTTCGTTTCCGAGGCATTATTTATTTAACAGACTATGAAAAATTAAACAATAAAAACAGTCGAAAAAGTAAACACAAATAAATACAAAACCAACAATTCCAATTAAAAGTGCAAATCAGTACAAAAGGTCAATCCAGTCTAATAAATTGAACAATATTCAAATATTCCTAAACAACAAAACCAAAACTAAAAGCGAATCAAAGGAAACCAAAAGCAAATGCAGTCAATTGAAACTATTTGAACGCCATCTATTGTCAATTATTAAAAATACAATTGGTATGTCGTTTAACATAGAATGATTAAAGCAAATTACATATTAAGTACAATTTTTGTGATATTTTCTCGCAATAAAAAGTAGCCAATATCAACTTTCAGCCCTCCTACTATTTCTGTGCAAAATATTACGGCGATCCGTTGCGACGCGAAAGGACCAACAATCAAACAAACAAACACACTTTCGTATTTATAACATTATATATGTATATATCGCCGGGAGATGATAAAACCGGAGATTTGATCAAATCCCTAAAGTAGATGATTAATTCACGGAAGATGTTAAAATGACAGCTCTATGGGGTGATTTCCCTAAATAAAGTAAGTGATTTTATCAAGTCCCTTAACCGTTTTAGTGAAAAGATATTATACTTGAAGTTGGTAGCCCCATTACCTATAATAAATTGCCGGTGAGACTTGAAATGACCATAAAAACAGTAGTGAACCTTCCTGCTGGCGCTGGGGCTCGGCCACGGCGCGTAATTTATGGCCACGCTTTGGGCGAGTCCTGACTTCTTTATTTCATATTTTCACTAAAATAGTTATGATACATAATCAAATCACTTACTTTCTTTAGGGAAATCACCCCACAGAGTTGTAAATTTATCATCTTCCGTGAATTGATCATCTGCCTTAGGGATTTGATCAAATCTCCGGTTTTATCCTGTCCCTGCGACATGTAGATGGTAAACAAACTTCACGGTTCCACGGTTCATTTGATTGGTCAATCAATGCTGTGGGTTGTTTGGTTTTGATGTTATAGACCCTTCAAATTTGGGGTATTCTTTTATACTCCTCCTGTACATATAAAAACCTCTAGTCTGTGAAGAGGTCGAAAAGAAAGAGAAGAAATAGCGACACATAACAACCTTTGATAGTCTGGTTGGGTTTTTGAGAGACTGGAGAGCACAAAATATTTCGTAAAAGATGTCCGCGTATCTTAAAAGATGTACGAAGTTAATGGACGATTTGCAGAACATCTGGGAGATAGTATATACCCGAGAGAGGGGTATCTTTGAATTCACGACGCGATGTTTCTTGTATATTGCGAGAGAGAACAAATATGTAACAGGGAAGAAGTAAAAAAACCTCGCTGGAGGAACAGGCTGCAGTTCAGGACGGTAGAGTGAGACACCAGTAACTTGAGGGAAATAATTTNAGTACACTCTCCACATTCTCCCCCCCTCCCACGCCGCGCATCAAAAAAACCTCTCCGTGGCCAATGATTTGTTTGTAGAAACGGGAAATTTTTCTCCTACGGTCGCGTTCGATTTAAAATGTTCTCATTCACTACGATTGGCTACCTTCCATATTGATGTTCGCCTACGCAGCTCCCATTCGAAGCGTTCGTACAACTTACATTTACAGTATAGGCTATGCTCAGAAAAAAAAAANTTCGCCTACGCAGCTCCCATTCGAAGCGTTCGTACAACTTACATTTACAGTATAGGCTATGCTCAGAAAAAAAAAAGTTAATTTTTGCATGCAGACGAATATTCAAATGTCTTACTCACTGATACTGACATTAGTTTCGCCGTATTATAACGGATCAGTCTGGTACCGGATACAAAACTCTATTACTACCGGTGTCAATAAGTGATAATTTTTTTCAATACCGAAATTTTAGTTGTTTTTCCGTATTTGCTCATTATGTTACGTTGCTTGATTTATTGTGTTTGTTAAAGTTTAAGTTTAAAGCTTTGTCCTTTGCGCGACTGTAAATGCTGCTCAGAGATCGTAAATACAGTAGATTTAACAATACAATAAATTTGAAATACTAACTTTGTAGAAAATTATTCAAGCCTTTCAGGTTCAAAACTACGGTCTAAATCACGAGGGAAGAACTAAATTAAAAACAGGGACACAAGTCAGCCATCATTATGAAAGTAAGACATTAAATTCACTCAGAATCTGAAGAAGACGAGGAGAGACGTGTTGCTACAACCAGATTGCAGAGGCTGTTTTCGACTTCACTGCAAGGTGCACTCTAGTACTTGCCCTTGTTCCCATTTCCGTGTGACGAGCCCTTGTGTCCTTCACGGCGGGGTGTGTGTGTGCATCTTGTGAATTCAGCTACCCTTGTTCCTGTCATGCGTCGGTTATATTCAGTCTACCTACGCTCCTCCCCACACGAAACAATAACATTTCAGCTTACTTGGTATAGGCGTCGTTCGTCTTTCGAACTTCTATAAATAATGAAAGAAAACTTGTTGCACAAACTCGTTCACGTCAACTAAACCATTCATTAGCGGTTGGATATTTTTTTTTTTAGTAAATAGCCTACTCGCGGGTTATCCATTTCTAGATGCCTCTTCCGCCATCTTTAGCGCGCGAGAGCCAAACCACAAGGCACGGAGAAAACGAAAGAAATACTTCAGAAAGTAGAACAGTCTAAACGAACTGGGAATCGATAAGGGTAAGTGACTCGTGCTCGTGGTCGCAGGAGACATTCCAGGGTGCGTATTTGCCCTTGCTGCAGTTAATTTGAACAGCGGCGTATGACTTCGCGACCTCGGTGTCTCTTTCTCTAGAGCACGAAGGTTACTCACACCTACAAGTCGAGCAAAGTCAGCCAGCGTTGCACAGTTCCACTGGACTGCCCGAAGACTTCTGCCAATATTCCTAGTGGGCGAGCTGTTTCCTCGGGCTCCGTGAAGATAAGTGCCAGGCCGTCGACTTTGCGGACTGCAGCGGCGAAATGAACACTTACGGCTGAGTCTGGTTCTTATTTTGGCGCATTACATCGTCAGTTTCGCGCCAACCCTGACGCGGCTCTTCTTCGCTCATTGCGTTCTGACGCGCGATGTTAATAATTTTCAATTCTCAACTGTTGAATTCGTAATTGAAATTAGTGAGAATTCAATTATTTATACAGAATGCTGGCGTAATCGTTTAATCAATTAATATTCATCCATAGAACATGTGTAGTATAATGTAATTCTTTACACCATAAGTTATACGTATGTTATTTATTTACCCACTGTTCTCATCAAACACGTTGACGTACGCTATCCAGTAACACCGATTGCTTATGGTGTATGTGTTGGAAAATTAGTCATAGCAATAGATTTCAGTAGTTACTGCTGTGTCTGAAATTCTGCCCAACTTGGGTTTTTCTTATTCGATTGGTTTGATTACTTACTTGGTGTAAATCTATGACGGGTATTATTGTCGCATTAAAAGCAAGATTTATTTTCAATTTATTGATTGGCAAATTATAGAAAAGCTGAAAAAAAAAACATAATTTGGACCAGTTGAATTCTCTGTAAACAGTATAAATCATTGGCAAACAAGTGAAACTGCTTTAATGAAATAATCTGTGTAAATATTTGTTGTGCAAATGTGTCTCTTTACAAATGCATAAAAACATTTTAATAGCTACTAGATTAGCACTTAACCTTCCCCAACGGTTTTATTTTTGGGACTTCTCATCCCATAGTCCTATTATCACGTCCACTATTTGTAACAATTTCTCGCAATTGACTGGCAAATAGCAACTTATTGCAATCAGTGGCTCAAAATATTGTCACGGATGCTTTTGAACAAACGGTAATGCAACAGAATTGAGCGGTGTTCACTCTTAATAAGTTTAAAGGCACCTACCATGTTGCGTAGTATGTTATAAATGTCGCTTTCAAAATACTGCGCCCTACAAACTAGTTGTTAAAACGCATTTCATCCCTAGCAATGTTACTAAACCTGGATATCAACAACCAGTCCACGTAGCTACAAAACAATTTGTTTCATACATGTAATAAAGGCCACAGTGCGCACATTGATTTTATTTAAAGCATTGAAGACGTCACCGGTTTGTAAATATCGAATTTTTTACTAACACGTGGGTGTAAAGAATGAATGGCACATTTAATGCAGCAAAACGTAAAGGTGAAATAAGAAAATGTGAAATGATAGAAAAGAAGGGAAGAATACCAGAAGCTGTAAAACAAAACTTGCAAAAGAAAAAGACGTAAAATACAGAGTGAGTATAAAAGAATACCCCAAATTTGAAGGTCTATAAGATCAAAACCAAACAACCTACAACCTTGATTAACCAATCAAATGAACCGTGGAACCGTAAAGTTGGTTTACCATACATTCATAAATGTTCAATACCACCACGAGCGGCCCGAACGACATCTACGCGATAATCAAACTCGTTCCACGTTCTTGCCAGCATGTCCGGTGTTATGGTTTGGATGGCGTCCGTAATTCTCGTTTTGAGGTCGTCAATGTTAGCCGGCAATGGTGGACGAAACACTTGATCCTTTATGTACCCCCACAGAAAAAAAAACTCTCGTTGTAAGATCCGGGATTCTTGCGGGCCAGTAATGAAGAGTCTGCTCACCAACTGCTCCTCGACCAATCCAGCGTTGCGGCAACGCCTCGTTCAGGTATCCGCGAACAGCTCGGTGCCAATGGGGTGGCGCACCATCGTGCTGGAAAATGAAGTCCCCCGCCGTCTCTTCTAACTGAGGAAACAACCACTCTGTAAGCATGACCAAATATGTGATTCCAGTAACAGTGGACTCGTGAAAAAATAAAGGGCCGAAAACAGTGTCTTTGAATACAGCGCAAAACTCGTTCACTTTGGGGGAAGCGCGCTCGTGTTCTCATCTTACTATTTTTATGAAACGTCGCTTCATCGCTAAAAACCAGCTTAGACATGAAGGCATCGTCTACCTCGTTCTGGTAAAGAACGAACGCGCAGAAATCATGTCTTAGTTCTTTATCCATTTCGGCAAGAGCCTGTACAAGATGTAACTTGTATGGTTTGTACAGCAATCGCTTTCGCAACACTGTCCATACCGTCAATTGAGGGATTTGTATTTCTCGGTCAGCTTGTCGAGTTGATTTTCTCGGACTGCGAACGAACGTTTGTTGAATCCGTTGCACATTTTCTTCGGTCACACGCGGCCGCCCGGAACTTTTGCCTTTGCAAAGGCACCCAGTGTCACGGAACTGACGAAACCAACGTACGATACTCCACCTATCGGGAGGACGTCGTCCGTATTTGCGACGGAATTCATGCTGAACGGTCGTAACCGATTCGCATTTAGCTAACTGAAGAACACAGAACGCCTTCTGTTGTTCCGTCGCCATCGTGATGCGAACTAACAAACAACACACGCTCATAGTGCGACGACAGATGCTCCCAGTGTGATCTCTTGGCATCAGACCGTCCCCTTCACATTGAGTGTCGAATGCGAGCTCGCTACCTCCTCACCATCTCAAACCGAGAGTTACGAACGCCATACAAATCTGAACGCCAGACATGCTGACAAGAGCGTGGAACGAGTTTGATTATCACGTAGATGTCGTTCTGGCCGCTTATGGTGGTCATGTTGAACATTTATGAATGTACTAGCGACTCGGCCCGGCTTCGCCCATGTATAATTTAGTTTTTACGGCGATACGCTAATAAATAAATTGGGAAAAGACAATTACAATATCATATAATAGTAAATTAGTGAACTACTATCATATATGTCTCGTGGATGATGTCTTGTGATGAGAACTTGTCGCCTCTCACCACTGCAGCGATTAAATTAATTAGAGATGCATTGTATAGTCCGACCAGTATGTATGACCACCTTAAAATCCTCTTAAGGCAGGTCCTCTAAAGCGGTTTTAAATGTGTTTATCAAAATGCTGTGTTCATGCAACATTCTTTGAATTTTCAACACCGTGTCTCTTTTAGTTCCTTGAATAAATTGGCAGCAGCGGTTTGTTTCAATTTCTTCGTTACAAATTAAATATACCTGCAAGAATTTATGCTGTTCATTGACAGCTGGAAAAAGCGCACCTATTCTATGATAAACTTGCTGCTGAACAGTAAACGTTGGCGAAAATTCGGTCATTATTATCTCTTTGTCAACTCCAATAGACGTAATTTGGAAACATGCGTTGAACTTTCTGATCCTATTTAAAAAAGCGCTGTGGATTCATCAACGTCATACAAAAAGAGAGTTTCCAGAGGCTCTTCTGGCTCACCAAGTGAAGGAAGGGAAACTTTCCCGCTGGAACAGCACATCCCTGCGGTCTCATCTTTCCATTTCAAAGCGCTACAAAACCGGCACGACTTGTCCACGACTCCGATAACAATAAGCCTGTGATTCTTATAATCAATTAGGGATCGTTATGAAATGCCGCGTCATTAAAATACAGGCCAAGTGTTTCTTTGGAAAGCTCGTCGACGTTCCGCTTGGAGTTCCGCGTTTGCGATTCTTCTCGTCTGTGACTGTTCCAGTGTTTCGGATGCCCTTAAAGCAGCTTGTCGTTCTGCTTGTTCTTCCAGTCGTAGTTGGGTCTGAACAAGCTTTTCGGAGGCTCTTAATAGGGCTCAACGCTCAGCCTGTTCATCTCGACGGAGTTGAGTATCGGCAGGAGTCTCTAATATCCTGAGATGTTTCTGGCGTGCGGCCTGTTCTTCGAGCCCTTCCTGAATCTGAGCAGGCGATTCAGCGGCTCTCAAAGCAACTTGTTGCTGTGTTTGCTCTTGTCTTCTCAGTTCGGCATCTTATGAAGACTCTTGCGATCGAGAAAATCTTTTCGCTTATGCTGAGGCGATGCTCTTGAAAGACTTGATTTTCGTTTCCGAGGCATTATTTATTTAACAGACTATGAAAAATTAAACAATAAAAACAGTCGAAAAAGTAAACACAAATAAATACAAAACCAACAGATCCAATTAAAAGTGCAAATCAGTACAAAAGGTCAATCCAGTCTAATAAATTGAACAATATTCAAATATTCCCAAACAACAAAACCAAAACTAAAAGCGAATCAAAAGAAACCAAAAGCAAATGCAGTCAATTGGAACTATTTGAACGCCATATATTGTCAATTATTAAAAATACAATTGGTACGTCGTTTAACATAGAATGATTAAAGGAAATTACATATTGAGCAAAATTTTTGAGATATTTTCTCGCGATAAAAAGTAGCCAATATCAACTTTCAGCCCTCCAACTATTTCTGTTCAAAACATTACGGCGATCCGTTGCGACGCGAAAGGACAAACAAACAAACAAGCACACTTTCGCATTTATAACATTATATATGTATATATCGCAGGGAGATGATAAAACCGGATATTTGATCAAATCCCTAAGGTAGATTATCAATTCACGGAAGATGTTAAAATGACAGCTCTGTGGGGTGATTTCCGTAAAGAAAGTAAGTTATTTGATCAAGTTCCTTAACTGTTTTAGTGAAAAGATGTTATACTTGAAGCTGGTAGCCTCATTACCTGTAAAAAATTGCCGGCGAGCCTTGAAATGACCATAACACCATTAGTGAACCTTCCTGTTGGCGCTGAGGCTCGGCCACGTTGCGTCATTTATGGCTACGCTTTGGGCGAGTCCTGACTTCTTTATTTCATATTTTCACTAAAACAGGTAAGGTCCTTGATCAAATCACTTACTTTCTTTAGGGATGTCACCCCACAGAGTTGTCATTTTATCATCTTCCGAGAATTGATCTTCTACCTTAGAGATTTGATCAAATCTCCGGTTTTATCATGTCCCTGCGACATATAGATGGTAAAAAAAACTTCACTGTTCCACGGTTCATTTGATTGGTCGATCAAGGTTGTGGGTTGTTTGGTTTTGGTATTATAGACCCTTCAAATTTGGGGTATTCTTTTATACTCATCCTGTACGTATAAAAACCGCTACTCTGTGAAGAGGTCGAAAAGAAAGAGAAGAAATAGCGACACATAACAACCTTTGATAGTCTGGTTGGGTTTTTGAGAGACTGGAGAGCACAAAATATTTCGTAAAAGATGTCCGCGTATCTTAAAAGATGTACGAAGTTAATAGACGATTTGCAGAACAGCTGGGGGATAGTATATACCCGAGAGAGGGGTATCTTTGAATTTACGACGCGATGTTTCTTGTATGTTGCGAGAGAGAACAAATATGTAACAGGGAAGAAGTAAAAAACCTCGCTGGAGGAACAGGCTGCAGTTCAGGACGGTAGAGTGAGACACCAGTAACTTGAGGGAAATAATTTNAAAAAACCTCGCTGGAGGAACAGGCTGCAGTTCAGGACGGTAGAGTGAGACACCAGTAACTTGAGGGAAATAATTTATAGATAGGCTGTAGTGTGTGGCGAAACAGTCAAGAAGTCGGCAAGCGCAATGTCACGCGTGACCTATTTGTCCCGCAAGGAAGGTGAGCGCTAGCATGTCAGAAACATGTAACTGTTGCAAATGCCGTAGTTACGTTTCCTCCCAGAGATTTCGGAATGCACGGTGTCGAGGGAATATATTATTAAGGAAAAGAGAATATGAGAAGGTGTATCATTAATTTTTTTTCATTATAACTTCCCAACCTTCGTAAATGATAGCTTACCGGTACCTGAAGGTTTAGTGGATAACTTTGTTTGAGACTGACACCCAGGTAGAAAATGGGTGTTAAATATAGGTTAGGTCGCGCGAAATGCCTTTAGGCACATTAAGGCACACGCCTACCAAGTCAACGATTGGTGTGCAGAACTGAAATAACACATCATTAAAAACATATAGTTGAGCAGAGAAAATCATGTTAGCCCTGTAACATCCAACTTAATTTACGATTTAGGGTATTACAAATAACGAATTTGTCGACGCGTGATAAGTTGAAAAGCACATGTTTTGTTATCACAGCCAATAAGCATCTCGTGGTTGTCATTTTGTGGTTGCCACTAAATACTGAAATGGCAAAAATTGTTGTTGGTGCCACAGCGAGGTCTGCATTGACAGAAGAATTTTGTGGCCACCACAAAACTGTTCTGCCCTTGCATTAACGTATGTTTGCAACCGCGGAGTGAGGGTTGCACGAGGCGGGAACAGACAGACTTGCAACAACGGCCAGGTACATTATTTAACTTTTAATTTACACAACAGTTAATATGTTGTAACATCATAAAGTTTACGATGTCTGATGTGCATGACAAGAAAACACCAACAAACACTCTAGAGGTCTACCGTGCGATCAGTACCATTTATTGGTGGTAAATGTTATGCTAAGTTGTCAGCTACATTGCTGAGTTATTCTAGTACTATCTGCAGTACAGGGGCCACGGCGGTGAAGTGGTTAGACTACTCGCCTCCCACCAAGGTGAAACGGGTCTGATTCCCGGCGGGGTGGCATCCGGATTTTCGCATGTGGGAATCGAGCCGGACAATGCCGCTGGTTGGCGGGTTTTCTCGGGAATCTCCCGTTTCCCCCACCCTTGCATTCCGGGGTTGCTCCATATTCACCTCACTTCACTCTCATCGACTCTCACGACCTCTGTGTTAAGAGCCGCCCAAATATCTTCCCTCACTCACTCATCTACAGTACAGTGAGGTTTAGCGTCTCGTCGACAAAAAGATCATTAGAGACGATCCAAGTAGCTCAGTGAAGCATGAACGGGAAAATAATCTAATCCAGGTCCTTCCGAATGAGAATCCGAAGGTTTACTTTTGCTCCACCTCGCTCGTTACCACAGAGGGCATTTCATTGGCTTTTAAAAATGATGATAATGTTAATACTGACACGCGTGGGCCCGCCGCTCCCCAAGGCGATCCCGGCTGCCGCTACATCTCTGCCGGCGGGGAGGATGATTGACAGCTAGTCTGAACTAGTATCACCCCCCCTCCATCCCGTGCAGGAAGGATCAGACGCGTGGACAATCGCACGAACTTTCTATTCGTCACCGCCCTCGGATAAACCCGACGTGTGAAGAAGGTTCTGGGTCAGCGCACCGACACTATAAATACCACCCCATCCAGAGGGTCAGAAATCTGTGATAACATCGAGGGACGCCGAGAAAAGAACTCACGGCAAACGAATGTTGTGTGTGCGGCGACTACGAACGAGAGTGCGCGAGTGCTGCGGAGGGCGAGAGGTATCGAACAACGGGTGGAGGGCCACTGTGTTTAGGACCGATCGGGGCGCGGCAGAACATTCCGTGAAAGAAAAACTGGTGATATTTGGACCGTAAGAAGGCGGGACTAAATGGACAAGTTACACTGACTATTGTAAATATTGAAACTTTCAAATATAATACATATATTTTTAGCAGTGATTCAATAGGTGATAATCAACTGTTCATAGAAATTTTTTATTGCATTAGTTTCTGTCAGGTGACAGACAATTATATAGATACAAGTTGTAAATAGTAAGTTATAGTCATTAATGTCAAGATGGTCAGTTTTAAAAAATTCTTTTGTTTACACATTAATTAGAAAAAATACTATTAGCTTCTTTATTTAATTAATAATTCCGTTATTTAAAGAACTTGGCTACGTGCAGAGACTTTGAAAAATTGCAACAATTAATTTCCAAGTACAAGAAGTAAATATTATAATTTTGAAACTTTCTCGACACATCTGGTACTGGCGGCAGAAGGTAAAGATATCTAAAATCAAAGTATCAACGTAGCGTGCATTACGCCGAAATTCAACCATTCTTTATGTCGTTATGTCGTGAGGTGGTGTTTCTAGTGTTGTTCGTTGCCTAGTTAGCGTCATACCCGCAGTTTCTGGTTCCGTTCCAACGTTCCAGCTTCCAGCGGCCGGAAATTTCCGAACTGCACGACCTATGTAGGGTTGGGGGGGGGGAAATCCCTTTTGTTTGTTTCGTTCCCCTGTTTATTTCGTCGCTGAGCACCGCGCCTGGAGAACAGGGGGCCAGATTCTCATCAAAAGGGTGGATTAAATGCAATTTACCCCCCACGAACCCGCTGGGC
>NQII01002055.1:46399-57201 GCA_002778355.1 Clitarchus hookeri
CGCCACCCCCAGCCCCGCTGATCTCCCCGCGCGCCAGATACGGCGCGATGCGTCGTTCGCAGATCCTCGGACGCCCTAACTACCAGCTAACGACGCTGTAATCCGGGTGACGTTTATCTGCGCGGGTGTGAGGGGGAGGGAGGGGTCCCCGCCATTTCCGCTGGGGGCTGGCCGCACGATTACGAGGTTTTGTCGGAGATAATGCGACCGTTAGCGGCCCAGCGCTAAATATGCCCCGCACTGCCGGCGACTTTATTTCGGGAAGCATAACGCGGATGTTAAAACCGGAATGCCTCCATACTCGTTACAAATCAGTTCTGAATGTGGTGCTTAACGGAAATTTTTACCGGCCCCCTCCACGCGTTCGTGTGTATTAGGAGATACTTTTGAAATACACGTTAAACTGAGTATCATTTCCAGGATTACGGTGTAGTGCAGGGGTATGTTACGGGAAACTGTTATTTTGTTGGTTTAACGTTATTGGCGTAGTATTATTAAAAAATTTGCGATGTAGCATGGGGGAGACTTGGGGGAGAATAACCACGAGGATGCTGCCAGCTCTGCGCCGCACCTCTCGCACAAGACCCTGGCGCGGAAACTGCGAACACCAGTGGAGGTCCTGTGTTCAGCGCTCCGCCAAGCCTAAGATCATTCACGTGGAGCGCGGGAGGGGAAGCTCCGAAGGATCTAGTTGTGTAGGCGCGACCCCAGTGGAGATACAAAGAGGCCGAGCCATACTTCCTACTCCAGTACCCTTATACATACATAATAATTATTATATACAGCAACAAAGAAAAATGTGATTTAGAGTGAAACAAATGCCAAGGTGGTTCATTAAGAAAGAAGAACTTACATTCGTGGTATCAAAATTAGTTTTAATGGAAGTTGAGTAACATATAATAATAATAAAATATTTTAATCGTGTAACAACTGTAATATATTATGTATAATGTCGTATGTATATCAACAATAACAAACTGTTGTAATAAAATGAAACTTTAAAAAAAATAAATTAACATTAATTTGTCGGGATCTCGCAAGGAAAAACATATTAAAATTCAGAATTAAAAAAATATAAATATAAATTTTTAAGTTACATTCTTCTTTTTTTTTGTGATTGATTCAGTCCAAAAGTTATTAACGGCGACTTGATTGCTGCATAGTTCAAAGATTCATGCACATGCCGAAAATGGTGGAAAATAGGCTTGACTATGCTGAGACGTTGCCCATCTTCGGGACATCTCCCTTGCCAACGCCAGCATCGGTGTTACCACGTCATTATTAAGTCGACCTCAAGAAGACGCAAGGCGACATTATAAGATATGCCACGCCTCGGCAGCAAGGTAGTGAAAAACAGCATTTTTCGACCCAACATGTCGACCACTGTAATAACAAAGATGTACGCAAAAAGTGAAGAGGCGAGAACAAAATAACACTCAACCAAAGCATTAAAACTTAAAAGATCACTTCATTAAAACGGTATAATAGCCGGAGCTAACAAAATTTCGTGCCACGGCATAACAAATAGGAAGCAAAATACCAGTGACTATCACAGATATCAAGTAGCTTGACACGAAACCAGTGATACTATCCTTTTTCATTACGCGGTATTTTACATTAATACCACGAATACTTCATAAAATTAGGATTTAAATATGAAATTCACAAGCCAAATACAAGATATTTCATAGCAAAGATATTTCATAGCAAAATTTACAATTCCTTCGGTTGGCACAACAGCTTAACCGGATCAGAGTAACTGGTCACCGATAAATTTTAAAATGACGAAGTAACGAAATCTTGGAACATTCCTACTTAAATAAATAAAATTACTGAAACACTGGCTAAAAAAATTATCTAACCCAGTTTGCACATATAAGTACGCAATTAAGAAAGCTAGGTGCTATATAAGAAAACAAGGGGCTTTGCCGTAAGCTATCCCCTGTAAGAGAATACAAGGTTAAAAAAAACATAGTTAAATGTAAGCGAGTGCCTACAAATGGCACAGCATGTTAGGTAGGATTACATCTTTACATTATAATACCGCGTGTAAGTTTGTTACTAGGATATTTATTCCCTTTGATATTAAAGTATTTTATGCCGTTCTTGTTACTAAAAGCAAGAGTAATTCACTGGAGTCTTTTCACTGTCAGTATGAAAGTACTGGGCAAAAGTAGAATTTTAATTTCCACAGTATTTAATCTTTTTCATAACTTTTTATGACAAGATTTAAACTTCGACCCTGGAAAGTGATTGCACGTCTCACAGTGCAGTTATCCGCCGTGTTCTGTTTTGACTGAATCAGGTTCGGAACCCATTCGTGGCGGTATCCGCTCTTTTATGTATTTTTTACGTGTATTAGTATACCAAGTTAATTGCATCATGTTCAAAAATACGCAGCTGACCTTTAATTGTCAACCAAAAAAGCACCGTCGTTGTAATTTTAAATATAAAAATTTGACAGCCAAAATTTACTTGAAAACGTTAACTTATAGGTTTGTTTGTATTTTCTTGTCATCATGAATTGCGTCTCAATATTATTAATGGTAAAGTATAAAAAACTACTCTGCTCAGTATATGAAATCTTTTAGAACTGCCGAGGAATTTCCATCGGAAATGCATTTAAGATCCGCTTTAATTTCAAATTTCAGACAATTTTATTCAGAACGGGAAATTGGGTTCCTGTCCTCTATGTCATATCAGCACCCTACCAAATGCTTTTCTCTTTCAGCTGCCTCTTCCGTTATGTTAATTGTGGAATAATTATACAGCGTTGCTATATATCGGCTTGCTGGCATGTTCACTTACATGGTAACTATCGTTTCTTGGCCCCCCCCTCACTCCTAGTAACCCTGGTATCATTCTTGCATTAACATATCTTCCCTCTACTGCCTTCCGTTCAACCCTTGACCCACTCCATATTTTTTGACTTTTTTTTTCTCGTGAATAAAACATTTGATAACTCCTACCTTACTTTCCATAACACATCATTTTCTGTCTTTTTTTTCAACAGGTTGCTTCGAAAGAGCATAAGTTAGCGCAGCCATGTTTGTAATTATATTTCCGCAGTTCGATTACCATCGGGACCAACAAGATAAAAAGTTGAATCAGGAAGTTTCTAAATCGTTTCATTGGTTGTCTTTGTAGATATGAAGCGAGGGAATTTAACTTTATTATGCATTCTTTTTCAGTTTTATCAATTTTTTCTATTTGTTGACGTGACTCTTTTTCGCGATATTGTTTTCTCACCAGCATCTTCACCCTTGGTGTTTTAATAGTGTGACATTCTTCATGGGACGTTTTCAGTTAAATGTTTTATGCAATGATACCATTGCTCATCGTGACCGCTCCATCACTTACAAGAAGAAAGTATAACTACTGTAAAAATTTTGTCCGCCAGATTTCCACAAGTCAACCATTTTTTCGGTAAAATTGCACAGAGAAAAAAGTAAGGTTGTAGAAATCATCTCGACTGTTAAATATAGACAACCATCTGATGGTTTGTATAAGCTAAATATAATTAATATAGATAGAAGTGATAACAGAGCTGTTTGCTGTATTCCTATCTGTGATTGTATTTGCTACTGTACATACGGTTGATACAGGAGAGCACTGCATTCCTGCTACAAAACAGGCAGTGCATCCAACTGGATAACTTCATCACTATTTGGAGTAGCAGCTATTACAATGCTAGTTGTTGTGGGAGCAATCCTAATACTGTTGAAGTGGTTCTGTTGGAGGTACCATTTGTTTTGTACCAGGAACGCTGTGCTCTGCACAGAAAAAATTGTAATGTTGCTGCAACAAAAAAAATAATACTATTTCTGTAATCGTTTGTGTTGTAACATTAATAATGTTGTAACAAAGTTACTTAATGTTAACTATTTACGCAGTCATATATTCCTGCAATGCAAACGTACTGTTTAAGTGTTAATGTTGACAAAGCCTCTAAGTAATGTTGCTGCAACCAAAAGTTGTATTACGCTAAAATTAACGGTCAGAACAAAATATTTTGTTACTGCGACATTGAAGAAATGTCCAACCAACACAATGTTACACTGACTATGAGTTGTAAAAATTGGCGGAAAGTTAGTGAGCAGCGATAACCTAGTAAAATTAAACCAATGTATTTAAATTTTAAAGCATAGTATGAGAGCTGAATGTAGATTATATCAGCTCTCAAGTCTTGCAAGGCTGTTAAAGTGTACCAAATATGCATATATTTCTAGAGCATTAAGTATTTCCACATACACCGTTTGTCGTTATATTGATGTTGCCATAACCAAATGTTGTATTACGCTAAAGATAGCAGGAAGAACAACATATTTTGTGTTACTGCAACACAAGGTTGCACTGACTTGTCGTTGTTAAATGACGGATGGAAGTGAACACCGATAACCTCGTAAAATGAAAACCACTGTATTTAAATTTTAAATCATAGTTTGGTCTAAGCTACATTTGGTTTTCTGCTTCTCAAGCCTTGCAAAGTGGTTTACGTGTGCCAATTATGCATATAGTTATAAAACATGAAGTATTTCCACGGTTACGAAAGAGAACTGCAGTTTGTCGTTACCTTCTATTTAATAATACTTACAATACGAACTTGGTCAGGCATGTTAGGTTAGCGTAGTTGATAGGACGTCGGGCTCCGTGAAGTGGGGGTTCGATCCTCCTCACATTGTTGGTAATATTTTTTTTGTGACAAAATAATTGTACAGTACTTAATTTATTTTACATAGGAATGTTTTTTTAAAGCAAAAAAAAAAAAATACAAGAAATTTTCTTAACCCAAATGTTAGCATAAGTGCAACGCTAAATTTGTTTTTCCGCAATACAAAATTTGTCTTGGCGCAGCACAAAATTTATTTTACCGCCACATGAACTCCACCTTAATGTTGCCAGTACAGTAAGGAGATAATGTTGTCACAGAAGTACTTAATGTTACAGTAATATTAGTACCTTAACATTATGGTACACTAACAGCAATATTAGTTACTGACGGCTCACAATAAACAAACTATTAACGTTGTAGTAACATTAATATTGATGCCACAACATTAGACTTTTTTTCTGTGTGCTGTAGGTAACATGCGTACAGCAGCAGACACAATCCCAGAGAGGAATGCAACCAATAGTTCTGTTGGTATTGCTATCTAGGCTAACAGTATTTAGATGGTACCAACTACCCATCAGATGGCTGTCATTTTAACAGTCTAGATGGTTCCTTCAGCCATGTTTTTTTTTTTTTTCAGTGACACTGTTTCAGTAATTTTTTTTTTGTAATGGAACATCTTTTTATCTCAGCTAGCGGAAGAAGTCTCTTCCCAGCTGAACTGGAACTGATCACAGACGACATACGGAAGGCCGAAAGCACCACGATTCGTGCGTGAACGTCGACCGTATTGCAGTTCCCTTGCTCAGGAAAGAGAGTACGAGAAGGATGTCGACGGAAAGAAGCGCCGTACGGGTTCTCGAAGTCCCCCCCTCCCCCAATCGCGCGCAATCCTCCCCCACTTCTAGTCGTCACGCACTCCCAAGGAAGGCAGGTGGCGTCGAGGATTTTCGTTCCGTCTGGGCGCCCCCTCTCCGTCTCTCGGGCGCAGCCAATCAGATTCAATCCGGGGAAAATTCACACTTCATCAGACGCGAAACGCAGAGTTCCTACTCCCCCACCCCCCACACTATCGCACTCCCGTAAGGACATGTGCCGTCGAGCCCCAGGTTAAAGGGTGGCTCCAAGTAAGGAAGAAAGTGGGTTGGGCCGAGGGCAAAAGGGGTGGAGCATTTTTTTTTCCCCCAGTCGCCTACGGGTGAAGCGGGAAAAACACGTGAGGGGAATGAAAAATAGTCCCTCGCGAGGCTCGCAGAAGGATCTGCCCGCACAGAAAATCTGCCGGAGGAAATATAACGAGCAGTTAGGTCGCGAGGTACACCTGCCAGTCGGAGACAGCGAGATGACAAGATCAGGAGCGCTTCCAGCGTATGGAGCTGTCGCTTGCTTGCTCTTTGCCTTTCAGATAAAACGGCGGAGCTTTTTATTTTATTTTATCGTAGCAACGGGTTGAGATTTTTTTTTTTTCCAAGTTAATTTCTACCCAATGAGGCATGACAGATGCTTCTGTTCACTCACGTAGGAAATGTTCCCGTGACGAAGTTTTCCATGCACGACTCTCAGTTTCTCTACGAAATCTTAAACGTGTAATTGTTTACATATTCATCCCCAGTGTGCACAACTGTGTACATTCCGCACGTGTATGTAATTTTTGGTTTTTACTGCACACTGCGAAACTCAATAACCAATTATCTTTCATGTGGGTAAATTATTCGCAAAACAGTCTTACTGGCCCAGGTCATAATTTGTTCATTTACTGTAGCTGAGCGTATAGCCTGCAGCTCATTGGCTGCGACAAAAAAAAACCGTTTTGCCTATAGTCTATTCTTGGTTTCTTCACACTTTTTGAATCAAACATTTGAAAAATGACCCCATGTATAACGTGTTAAGTTATTTCCTAAATCTGCCATGTAACACAAGCGTTTTATACCTCTGTTAATTTTAAATCTAGCTTATTTTTCGTTAAATTGAAGTTTTACCTGCCTTTTATTTATAAATAATAATATGTAATTTATAATAAATATGAATAAAAACAGTGAGAAAACGCGTGTGTTGGTAGCGCCTAGTAAGAAATATTTCTCATGCAAAATATTATTACAACTGAGTGCGCACGAATTCGGTGCGTTGTCCTTTGGTCAAATTAGTTAAGCTTAGTTTGCACGAGGCGGAGGAATATTCTGGAAGTAGAACTTTAGCAGGGCTTCAGAAAAGTGTGAAGTAATAGTGAATGGACTATACATACATTTGCGCTATAGAAGTCAACCGTATTTTACAATTTTATGGAAGCTAATAAAAACAACTAAAAAACCGGTTATCCTGCCTAATTGTTTTTATTAACTATGTGAGCAAAGATTTCACCGGAGAGATGTGTGTCTGCTGAAGTATTTCTGGCGCTGTGAAATTCGTATTTGTTAATGCGGTGCAAGGTGATATCCAAAATAAACGGATCAGTATGCCAAATAGTTTGTCACGAAGTTTGATTACGAAAATATTTTGTAATCTGTAAAAACGCTTTCTTTGCTGCAACACTTGATTTGTTGCCATAAACCAAAAAAATTAACATATTTTCTGTTTATATAATAATGGCCATGATAAACTGGCATTTTCATATTACAACAGTTCAGCAGTTGCTCTGTCATAGCTATAAATCTGGCGTCATGTGATTGTTTAACAGTGTATTCTTAATTCATGACAAGGTGTGTTTCGTTTACCTGTCCGAGAAGCTCAAATTTTTGTGTTAAAACGCACATGTTTGAAAATTGTTTAGCGAAACTTTGGGGGTATATTCGGTATCTCGTTACACAAAAAGTTCGATGAAAAATGCCGCTTAAAATTTCCAACGCATTCGTGAACGTCTTTGACGACCGAATAACCGAATAAGGTGTGTGTGTGTGTGTGTGTGTGTGTGTGTGTGTGTGTGTGTGTGTGTGTGTGTGTGTGTGTGTGTGTGTATGTGTGTGTTTACTCTCTTGATACAAGTTAAACACAGTTATGCTTCCCCCCTACTTTCTCCTTTGGCGCGGTGTTAAATACAGTCCTTAGTACTGTTACGACCTTAAAGAACGCGTCGGTTTATATATGCCAAAGCTTGGTCTGTAACTGACAGGAAAAAAGTAGTTTTAGCTATGTCTGTCGGGTGTGGTAAATTTTGCGGAAACTCAATTATTGGCTCCATGAACGACGTTCGTGTTTTCAGCGTGGTCAAATTTCAGCTATCTGAATCGCTTATTCGAAGATTCCGCAATTATTCTCCGACTTCATCATGCACGTGTTGGCAAAAGTGGTTGGCGTGTCTGCTTTGTAATAGGAGTATCATTTGGTTAAAATTAAAATAAGGGGCGGGAAAGGAATTTCGCGGGAAGGAAGTATGCAAACCGTTCTCTTGATGGATTTTCATTTTATTAGTCTTGGGTTGTCAAAAAGCAATAATTCTTCCATTTCTGCGGCGTCGGCTCCGAATGCAAATTGCTTTTGAAATGAGAAATAGAATGTTTTAACGGCGAACCGTGGGTGACGTAGCGTCTCGTGCCCACCGCTGGCTCGCGGCTACTCGCAAGAACGAGTCGTTGGTTNCCCCCCTCCCCAACACTGCTCTGCACCGCATATTCATCACGTGTCGAGCGACAGATACCGTCAGTGTCCCAGACGCCAGGGTATAAATCACGAGGGAGGGAAATGTTATTAAAGGAGGAGGGGGGTGATAACTGCCGGTTTCATCTTTGCAGCACGCCCGTATGGAGACAGGGGAGACGCCACAGTGTCAAAACATTCTTCGTCCTGCATCCAGGGTCCCTTTCGCCATCAGCTGCTTAAAGTACGAATCAACTTCTAGTCTCAGGTGTTGCACAAGCAGTTTTTGATGAGAGAAAACAACTAAGAAATGTTTTATGACGTCTGGCACTTTTAATGTGTGTGGAAAGGGTTTCAGTAGATTCGCGGCAGAAGAAGCTGCAAATTATGAAACAGCTTGCGTGTCATCTGCAACCAATGGCACTGCCCAGGGAGATACGATGTCCGTATTTGAGGTAACTTCTGGACTTGCACAGCACCGACCATGATTCCACCTATTTTGCAACATGTATGTCGTGAACTAGCATTTTCGGGAGAACATGTTATGGGGCTAGTTGAGACAATCTTTAAGTGTTTTCGTTGTACCCGTTTCTTACATTACACTCGGGAAGTTCTATACCATTGCGTTGAAGGAGAAACTCATATTACAGTTCAAATCTCGAGTCAGTTTTAAAGTTGTAAACAAAAATTAAATTTCACGTAAAATCGTGAACTTAAATACAAACTGCTTTAGAAATCGCTACAGTGTGGAAAACAAAAAAAGGGAGAATACTAGATCATCGTTCCCACCAAATTCATTAGTAACTATTTCAGCAGAATAATGCATTTTCAACGTGTAAATTGTTATTATGTCGACAGATGTTACGCTAAAGGAGTGTAAATGGAATGCACTGTAGGTAGGAAGTGCTACTACTTTTTTTCTTTTGTATCAACGGTGTACAGATATTGCACGAGCGTGTGTACATACAATGCCTGACGTCAAATACTAATAGCAGCCAAGTGTGCTAACAAGAGTAAGTGACAGGGATTCTCAAAGACGTAAGGCTGAAGGATGTGCGGAAACACACGATAACCTCACAGAGCACCTCCTACATTTAATACTTATCTGACAGGTGTGGTGACGTTCAACATAGCATATATCTCAGTCTCTTTTGTTTTCAGAACATGCATTTATAGAAACGTTTTTTTAATCTTAAGCAGTAGTGAATCAGTGCCTGTTGCGGAGGTAAGCGATTTTTATTTTAAACTTCATGTAAATGTAAATAAGCGCATTGTATTTCACAATTTGGTTATACATTATTACCTACTTACGAAACTTCGAGGTCGATGGAGAAAAAGAATGGCGGAAGGGAGCTCACGCAAAAACTCACAGCAGTTACGCGAATATACGACCAGTGATTTACAACGCGTGTTTTTCCTTTAACAATCAATCCCCTCTTCTTTTTAAGAGAGAGAAAAATCGTTTTTACTTCTGTGCACGTTCTTGCACTAAGTATCTAGTGCCAAATCGGAGTAAATAACTGTAAAAATTTTGGCGGTTAATTAAAAAGCGTTACTCTAAAAAATAAGTGCTGGAAATGGATGGATTTAATTACTTTAATGGTAACGTGGACTTCCAGGAAACAGGTTGCGGAGTATTTTTTCAAGTAGGTGTACGTTTATTCGGTTTCTCTCTTGAATTAAATTGGCGAACTTTTCTGTCCGGGGAATGGAATTCGGCAATAAAATTTTCCCCGTCAGATGGATTGTAAATGCGGCTTCCTCAAAACGTTCACCGGCTCCTTTGTTTGAAATGAAAGCGGAACAAATAAATTAGAAGATTAAACTTCAGCAGCTTTACTGTGTCTGTTTTTCAGGTCTCTCGTAATAGCCATTTCATACATCACACGCGGGAAGTTCTTAATCATGACGTTTACGTAACTCGTATATTCTAAGAAGAGACTCGGATTACAGTTAATTTCGCGAGTAAGCCGCAAGATGTGGAAAAAAAAAAAAAAAACTTAAAAAGTGCACGGAACATAAATTAGGGAAATCTTAAATCTAGACTATTTGAAAATGGCTACAGTAAACCAAGGGAGGGGACTGCTAGATAAATGGTTTCTGCCAAACTCATAAGCGCATATTTGAGTAGAATGAAGCTTTTTAAAATTTGTAAGTTTTTATTACGGTGCTAGACATCACGCTACAGGATTGCTTGAGGGCTAAAGACGTTTTAAGACAAATGTTTTTACTATGGCTTTCATAGACGTATGTAGCTAACATGTCTTACTGTTTGCTCGATTTAACAAAAATATGCTTACTACGTAAAACGCGTGACTTTGGCCTCTTCAGTCATTCGCTGCGGCGTCGTCGGCCAAGATTATAATGAAAACTGCACTGACCAATTTCGGAGTGTTAGAAGATTCTATGCGCGCATAGCACAGGCACGCGCTCAGGGCGTAAAGCTGGCCGTGAATGCTGAGCGCCGTATCAGAGACGATTCTAGAATCATCTCCCATCTTGGAGAAAGCTGGTCATCTCCAGTCGGCCAATCCATCACGCGAGGACAATGGACTAATTCCTGGGGTACGTTATTGAAGTGTGGCCGTCTCGCGCAGAACTCATCGGTAATGTCGGATAA
>NQII01002055.1:68674-81147 GCA_002778355.1 Clitarchus hookeri
CCGCAGCCCGAAAACCCACGCCATGCCGTAACATTTTCCTGTCAGACTGCTTCCAACAAATTTGGTCAGATAAGTTGGAAAATCGTGACGTCACCGAAACTTCATAAACGCAACCGCATTTGTCTGAAAAATACGAGTGGCTCAAATTTCCATAAGATATTTTGCATTAAATGTTTGACAAGTTCAGCCAGTCAAATTCGTGCTAGTAAAAAAACGGTTATTCCTCGACTCCAGTAAAATTTAAAATGATGACCAATAACGGAAAATCAAATACAGAGTAGCTATTAAAACAATTTATTAATATAAATGTTGAGTATAAAAGAATACCCCGACTTTGAAAGCCTATAATATCAAAACCAAACAACTCACAATCTTGATTGACCAATAAAATGAACCGTAGAACCGTGAAGTTTGTTTACCAAACATTCATAAATGTTCAAAGTGACTACCACGAGCGGCCCGAACGACATCTACGCGATAATAAACTCGTTCCACACTTTTGTCAGCTGTCCGGTGTTAAGGTTTGTAGTATCTATCTATCAAGAGATTAATGCTGCTGTNACTCGTTCCACACTTTTGTCAGCTGTCCGGTGTTAAGGTTTGTAGTATCTATCTATCAAGAGATTAATGCTGCTGTAAGTGCACAAAAAAAACACAGCAGTAGCAAATTAAAGGAAATAATTTTTATCGCGCAACAAATATGCATAGTAATAACTATAATAAATTATCATATTCATTTCAGAAGCAAAAATAAATGACCAAGATCTTAATAGTCCTTCATGTAATTGACTCCACGATAACACAACAGCAATAGCCTGCTTTGAAATAAATTATGTTTAAATAAAAGTCAGACTAGGAACGTCAAACAAGAAACTTTGAGAGTGTGTCTCATTTTCAAGTGCATTAAAAATAAATTGAGCTAATTTATTAAATGGCAAAATTTGATGGCTATGTTTCGCCTTCAAATTTTGTTGGCATATATTTTGTAAGTGTATTTTATTATTTTTATTTATTGTATTTATTTATGTCTCACTTGCGGATAGGGTTACCAGGTCGCCAAACCTAATAGCCGGACAGACCAGCCAGTTTGGCCGGACATTTGGGTAAAAAGGCCGGACACCCTACATTATTGAGGATTTTGTGTCTGAGTATTAATAGGTACGACAAAAAAATTGTATATAAAATCAAGCTTTTTTGATTACTACCATAAATCTTGTTAAATTCTAATGAAATATAAATAAAATCGAATGCCAAATCAGTCTAAGTACTTTATTATTAATCAGTCAAATAAAGTCATCAGTCAAAATTAGATTCTAGATAAACATTTATCAACATTTTTAAATTCTTCTTAAATTCTAATGAAAGGCAATTGCACAAATAAGTCTTATTTACCTGCTATTACTTCCCAAAGCAAAACAAAATAAAAAAACAATCTAAACAAAACAAAACTTTTTCTCTTTAAGTTAAACAATAAAAATAATTATTCATATTTTTGGTTGTCAGAAACCTGCTTTAAAAGCTCAGTTTCTTTTAAAATGCAATTGTAAAAATCCTTACACGTCAAATGTTTTAAATTAAATTCTACAACCAACATTTTAGCTACAGTGTCAACATGTAATCTGTTGCGTTCTTTTGACCATTGCTGACCTATCAAGGAAAAAACTCTTTCAACGTTTGCGTTATGTCCTGGGATCGCAAAGTAATACTGACAAATAGTTAGGAATTCTGAAAAGCAATCTTGACTACTCATCGATTTAAAATAGACTACCCATTTCTTGTGTGCTAACAGCTTCTTGAAATCAACGTTCTCTTTGTTATTATTCAGAAAACTTTTAAGGTTTTGCAGTTGGTCAAAACATTTGCTATCGTCAACTTTAACGTTGTTTTGTGATAGGATACTTATCGTATCGGAAACTTGATTCCATTCAGGAACATCTTTTAAAGTCATCCATGTGAAATGTTTTGTGTCTTTGTATAAGTTTTCAGTCCAAGATCGTAAATATTGTACTGCAATAATGTACATGTTTTTAATATCCTCTTTGAAAGCAGTCACCTGTTCAGAATTTTCGTTATTGTCTTTGAATTTACGCAAAATAGAAGTCACTTTCAGTGGATAAAAGTCTTGTTCAATCCTTGCATTTATGCTATTCATTATCTCAGAACAGTTTTCCAAAACCTCATTTACAGAAACATGAGCCTTCTCTGTATCTTTGATGCGATTTTGATAAATGGCCATGAAAGAATGAACAGCCCAACAATAGCCTTCGTTAAGGTCATTTTCAAAAAATTCTTTCAAAGTTCTGGATGCATTATTCTTTTCCTTTTTCAGGAAATATGACTTAAGGGGCTCAAACATTTGTAAAATCCTTTCTATCGCTGGGAAGAGACTCAGCCAGCGCGTCTTTGAATGATAAAGTATTTGTTTGAAATGAATGTCTAATTCTGAGCTAATACTTTTGAGTTCCTCTGTACGTACGGTAAATGTAGCAAAATGATTGTGAATCTGCATGACAATACTTTCAAGACACAATGGCAAGGAATCAAGAGCACTATGGACAGAATTATTGAAAATATGTGCAACACAGCCGACTCCAATAATATTCTGATTATTCGTTAGAGATTTTAATGTAAAGAAAACATTACTTTGCCCTCCTCTGTCTTTGCCGCCAAAATTTGTAGCAGCATTATCAGCCGAAAATGCTACTAGTTTGTCTGAGAGGTTTTTGTCACGCAGTGAATCGTAGACGTAATTAGATATCGTATCGGATGTCTCATTTTTTTGTGATTGAATATCTATTAAGGAGACCTGAATTCCGTCTTTCTGATAGTCNACTCGTTCCACACTTTTGTCAGCTGTCCGGTGTTAAGGTTTGTAGTATCTATCTATCAAGAGATTAATGCTGCTGGAAGTGCACAAAAAAAACACAGCAGTAGCAAATTAAAGGAAATCATTTTTATCGCGCAACAAATATGCATAGTAATAACTATAATAAATTATCATATTCATTTCAGAAGCAAAAATAAATGACCAAGATCTTAATAGTCCTTCATGTAATTGACTCCACGATAACACAACAGCAATATCCTGCTTTGAAATAAATTATGTTTAAATAAAAGTCAGACTAGGAACGTCAAACAAGAAACTTTGACAGTGTGTCTCATTTTCAAGCGCATTAAAAATAAATTGAGCTAATTTATTAAATGGAAAAATTTGATGGCTATGTTTCGCCTTCAAATTTTGTTGGCATATATTTTGTAAGTGTATTTTATTATTTTTATTTATTGTATTTATTTATGTCTCACTTGCGGAGATCATCTCCCCTAAACATCCTTCACCGTAGGTGCTATACATTCGGTAAGGACGTCTGGCAATAAAATAATTCCTGTTTATTTGCCACGATACGAATGTAAGGATGGTTTCACCTGCGATAATTGTATTTTTTTTGTCGCCGTGAAGCATTGCTCCGTCCTCGTGGCAGCATGTTGCCTGTCTTTCGTTACCGCTGCCGCAGCTGCGCGGAAGCAGAAAAGACACGTTCTGCGCACATATGCTTCGCCATGCAGCCACTGGGGTTGCGCGGCGCGACGCAACCATGCGGCTTTTATTTCTCACAGTCTGGCGCTACGCTGTGTGGCAGTAACGATTCAGTGCCTGCAGTGTGTCGCTCGACAATTCGCAGTCACAGACTGAAAAAGGTGATTTTCCATTAATTTGCCACGTTTAAAAACAACCTTTGAAAAACCCGCCCGTAGCTGCATATGCTCAAACACAATCAGTCCTGCTCCCAGTAAAGTTGGCGACGGTGAAAGAAAACTAGTTCCATGTCCTAACGTCTTGTTTCAAGTGTGATGTTTAATTCTGTGGACACTAAGTGTCGTATTTATCCCACGTTTGTTTTATGAATGCATGAATAAGAATAAGTATATTAGTGACATATTTACGTTAGCAAATTTGTAATTAGGAATACGCATAACCCGCGCATGACTTGAGCGGGTCCGTGGCAACGTTACTTTTAGATATTGCGGAATGATACGAGATTATTAGAAAAGTAGAACCATTTAGATGCGCTCAATTAATCCTCGAACAGTCTACATGCACCGAGCGTGCCTGCCTTGCATTCGGCAGGTCGTGGGTTCGATTCCAGTTATCTGCACTGGGGAAGTAGGGGAGTGGGTCTTATCGAAAACGTATTTTGCATCTGCATTCCAGAGAAATGCTGGTACAGTTTCGTAGTTTGTATTCCAAAGATTCCTCACTCATTTGGTTAATATCCTCATTAGTCTTAATACATTAATATTATTATTTCTGGTAATAATTTTTTTATGTACCTGCCATCCAGAGACAGCGAGCGGCTGGATAACAGGCCAATACCACAAGGGATAACTAAAGGTATTCTCTAGTGTGTTTATTATTTCTGGTTTGTAATTCGTTTTATTGTATGTACATGTGTTAGTTTTTGTAAGTTTATTGATTGTATTTTTTTCTGCTCTCCCATATTCTGCAGTAGTATTTTCCTTTCTGTGTTTTGTTCATGTTTGTTCAGTATAGGCTGTTCACGGTAAACTGAGCACTTTCTAAATCAACATTTGAAAATTTTCACTGCCCCTACCTGCATACATTTTTTACGGGCACACTGACTATCGTGCGTTCATTTAAGTTGGCAACGACGGAAGGAAAGTAGTTCCATGTTTTAACGTTGAATTAAAAGTGTTATGTATACAGCTGTGAATATTGAGATGTTTGCTTCTGTCATCTGATCTTGATGCATACAAGTGCAAAAATCAGAAGATTTTTACATTTTTTATAACTTCACAGTTTTTTTCTTAGCCAAAGCATGAATAAAGTGATCAGTCTTACGGCAACGTTAATTTTACATACGATGGAAGAATACATTGTGTGCGTACAAGTAGATCTTAAGCGGGGCTTTCGAAAGTGCTCAGTTTACCGTAAAAAAAAAACTTTTATCTGCGTAGCTTATTTAGGTAGAGTCTGCTTGGCTGCTACTGCAAATTTCGAAATAGTGTAGATGTCCCTTTGACGTTTTTATAGCCATTTTCGACAATAGGCCGCGTCTTGTTCCGTGAGCAGACCGTATACCTGTCTAAGCTACGGCCTTCTGCGGAATGTTCCCTAATGTTCGGGGGAAATAATAAATAATCGGGAAACATCAAATTAAAATTCTTTACTGTGCTAACGCACAGTGATCGAGGATGCCCCACAGCAGCACACCGTGGAACGTAATTTAACCTCGCCCAGGTACATGTAAAACGAATAATGGATGAATGCAACCAACGTAAGCCGGTCAGGGAAGAAACGAAAGATATTAGCCTGGCGGATGCGAGTGGTACCTTCTTGGGGAAACTTATCGGTAGTTGTACGAGCCATTAAGGTGCCAGAGTCATTTAACGTTTATGACCTTATGCGCTTACGCTTACTCGTTGACCTTCGAAAGCGCCAAAGCTCGCAGAGACAAATGCCACCTAAGGGGAATTCCCCCCTACAGGCATAACAACTGAACTACGAACTCGTATTTACAATTTTTGGCAGAATTAATATTGTGACGTAATTTAAGTTCGTTGTCCAATCGTTATGTCTGTACTCCGCTTCAAGGTTAATAGCTATTTTCGTATAAGGGTACTTTCGGAAGTTTTCTTTTTTAAAAATATAAACAAGATAGAAATACCAGGAATTAAAACAGTAAGAACAATTGCCGACAGTTGAGAAACTGCAGACGACTTTCGCAAATGTTAACTGTAGAAATTTTAAGAGGAAATTCTAGAGCCACGTAGTGAAGAATTCGTTAGTACTGTAGGAATTTTGAGAGTAATTAGTAGTCTGCTAAAACTGCAAATCAAGTTTCAAAAAGTTAAAAGATATTGTGAGAATTTTAAATAGCATATTTTGTGCAAAGTGTGTTTCGTTTACAGAAACCCACGTCGCCCACGTGACTTTCCATCCCCTATTCGGACATAACCTGTCTTATCACGTTATAAGAACCTTGCTCTTTTTTCCTGTCCATTAAGAAGAGCGGAAAAGTGTGATTTCATTCGTAATTTATTTCGGAGTTTTTGCAGAGTTCAGAATGAAAATAATAACAATTTTAATCCTTAATTATGGCCATTCAAATTTCAAACATCAAAAAAAGCATTTCTGTGGTGTTCATGAACATCGATAAAGATATTGCGTCGTTTCTTTTGAAATTTATTCGAAGTACCTAAAGTTTACAATTAATCCCTTTATAATTCCGGCAAAATAGTTTACTAAATATTTTGTCCATCAATGTGCATTTTAATGACACACATGCAATAACAATGCTAGAAGACATTCTGATAATGTTAATGCGTGTATGTGTGACTGGGTGAACGTCCTTACGACGCGTGTAGTGCGAATTCCGGCTGTGATACCAACATCAAGAATTAAAATTATCAAATTTGCTTCAACTACAGTGCGAGTCGTCCGTAAGTGTTGCGACGTGGCGTGACATTCTTGACGTCACGTTTTCCGCTCACAGTTGAGTACTTTCGGATGCAACAGCCCGTAGCGTTATAAATTAAACGCAATCATAGGGTGAAATACTTGTGGTAAAGTTTGCAGCGAATTAGAGAAAGTAGTTACGCGTCCTGACTTATCAACAGAGTGATGTTTAAATTTTNGTAATTAGGAATACGCATAACCCGCGCATGACTTGAGCGGGTCCGTGGCAACGTTACTTTTAGATATTGCGGAATTATACGAAATTATTAGAAAAGTATATCCATTTAGATGCGCTCAATTAATCCTCGAACAGTCTACATGCACCGAGCGTGCCTGCCTTGCATTCGGCAGGTCGTGGGTTCGATTCCAGTTGTCTGCACTGGGGAAGTAGGGGTGTCGGCCTTATCGAAAATGTATTTTGCATCTGCATCCCAGGCAAATGCTGGTACAGTTTCGTAGTTTGTATTCCAAATATCCCTCACTCATTTGGTTAATATCCTCATTAGTTTTAATACATTAATATTATTATTTCTGGTAGTATTTTTTTTATTTACCTGCCATCCAGAGACAGCGAGCGGCTGGATAACAGGCCAATACCACAAGGGATAACTAAAGGTAGTCTCTAGTGTGCTTATTATTTCTGGTTTGTAATTCTTTTTAATGTATGTACATGTGTTAGTTTTTGTAAGTTTATTGATTGTATTTTTTTCTGCTCTCCCATCTTCTGCAGTAGTATTTTCCTTTCTGTGTTTTGTTCATGTTTGTTCAGTATAGGCTGTTCACGGTAAACTGAGCACTTTCTAAATCAACATTTGAAAATTTTCACTGCCCCTACCTGCATACATTTTTTACGGGCACACTGACTATCGTGCGTTCATTTAAGTTGGCAACGACGGAAGGAAAGTAGTTCCATGTTTTAACGTTGAATTAAAAGTGTTATGTATACAGCTGTGAATATTGAAATGTTTGCATTTGTCATTTGATTTTGATGCATACAAGTGTAAAAATCAGCAAATTTTTACATTTTTTATAATTTCACAGTTTTTACTTGGCCAAAGCATGAATAAAGTGATCAGGCCTACGACAATGTTAATTTCGCATACGATGGAAGAATACATTGTGTGCATACAAGTAGATCTTAAGCGGGGCTTTCGAAAGTGCTCAGTTTACCGTAAAAAAACTTTTATCTGCGTAGCTTATTTAGGTAGAGTCTGCTTGGCTGCTACTGCAAATTTCGAAATAGTGTAGANAAAAAAACTTTTATCTGCGTAGCTTATTTAGGTAGAGTCTGCTTGGCTGCTACTGCAAATTTCGAAATAGTGTAGATGTCCCTTTGACGTTTTTATAGCCATTTTCGACAATAGGCCGCGTCTTGTTCCGTGAGCAGACCGTATACCTGTCTAAGCTACGGCCTTCTGCGGAATGTTCCCTAATGTTCGGGGGAAATAATAAATAATCGGGAAACATCAAATTAAAATTCTTTACTGTGCTAACGCACAGTGATCGAGGATGCCCCACAGCAGCACACCGTGGAACGTAATTTAACCTCGCCCAGGTACATGTAAAACGAATAATGGATGAATGCAACCAACGTAAGCCGGTCAGGGAAGAAACGAAAGATATTAGCCTGGCGGATGCGAGTGGTACCTTCTTGGGGAAACTTATCGGTAGTTGTACGAGCCATTAAGGTGCCAGAGTCATTTAACGTTTATGACCTTATGCGCTTACGCTTACTCGTTGACCTTCGAAAGCGCCAAAGCTCGCAGAGACAAATGCCACCTAAGGGGAATTCCCCCCTACAGGCATAACAACTGAACTACGAACTCGTATTTACAATTTTTGGCAGAATTAATATTGTGACGTAATTTAAGTTCGTTGTCCAATCGTTATGTCTGTACTCCGCNTACAGGCATAACAACTGTACTACGAACTCGTACTTACATCAAAATATTGATTTTGCCCAATTTTTTGCAGAATTAATATTGTGACGTAATTATAAGTTCGTTGTACAATCGTTATGCCTGTGTTCCTGTTTAAGGTCAATAGCTATTTTCATATAGGAGTACTTTCGGAAGTTTTCTCTTTCAAAAATATAAACAAGCTAAAAATACCTGGAATTAAAACAGTAAGAACAATCGTCGACAGGTGAGAAACAACAACAGACGACTTTCGCAGATGTTAACTGTAGAAATTTTAAGAGGAAATTCTAGAGACACGTAGTGAAGAATTCATTAGTACTGTAGGAATTTTGAGAGTAATAAGTAGTCTGATAAAACTGCAAATCAAGTTTCAAAAAGTCAAAAGATATTGTGAGAATTTTAAATAGCATATTTTGTGCAAAGTGTGTTTCGTTTACAGAAACCCACGTCACCCAAGTGACTTTTTTTTCCTGTTCATTAAGAAGAGGGGAAAAGTGTGATTTCATTCGTAATTTATTTCGGAGTTTTTGCAGAGTTCAGAATGAAAATAATCACAATTTTAATCCTTAATTATTGCCATTCAAATTTCGAATATCAAAAAAAGTATTTCTGTGGTTTTCATGAACATCTATAAAGATATTGCGTCGTTTCTTTTGAAATTTATTCAAAGTACCTAAATTTTAAAATTAATCCCTTTATAATTCCGGCAAAATAGTTTACTAAATATTTTGTCTATCAATGTGCATTTTAATTACACATATGCAATAACAATGCTAGAAGACATTCTGAGGATGTTAATACGTGCAGCTGTGACTGGGTGAACGTCCATACGACGCGTGTGGTGCGAATTACGGCTGAGATACCAACATCAAGAATTAAAATTATCAAATTTGCTTCAAGTACAGTGCGAGTCGTCCGTAAGTGTTGCGACGCGGCGTGACATTCTTGACGTCACGTTTCCCTCTCACAGTTGAGTTCTTTCGGATGCAACAGCCCGTAGCGTTATACATTAAACGCAATCATTGGGTGAAATAATTGTGGTAAAGTTTGCAGCGAATTAGAGAAAGTAGTTACGCGTCCTGACTTATCAACAGAGTGATGTTTAAATTTTAGGACGTGGGATTTGCTTCAATTAGCTTCTTCTGTTTGTTTATATACACAAGAGTTATAATTCATAGGCTATATCAGTGCCCTTACATAGTCATGTCCCGCGACAATTCCGCGCATGAGTTAAGCGAGTGAGTTCACAACAAACTCAATTCATTTTTCACTTACGGCGAAAGGATACAAAATTGGCAGAGAAGTAGATCCTAAACAGGACTTTCAGAACTACAAGATCGGAGCCGCTAAAGTGTTAGCCATTCGACTGTGAAATTGTGTGTTCTAACACAAGGTAAGTCGTTGAGGTATTTGTAATTTTTAAGTGTAACGTTTGGTTAGTTTAATACTCAATCCGAGCCGCGATCAGTCTTCAGGTATAAAGCCGGTGCATTAGTAAACGACGAGTAAAAAAAAAAATATATATTTTAAAATATCTTTGACTCTACATTTGTTCGCAGACAACTGGGCTAATCCCCACGCGGATATCGTGCAGACGAGACGGCTTCTGAGCTTCAGTTGCAAGAGGTTTATTCAAAGTTGTTCGGTTTTTTTTATATTTGAGTCATTTCTGCTCACGACAAATAATTCAAGAAACGCTACACGTTTATAGAAAAAGTTTCGGTTTCTGGATTAATCTCATAAAGGTAGATTTTGTTGAATTTAAAGTAGTTGAAACTGGTGTTTCCGCGATCATTTGTAGGTATCAATCTTTAAATTAATATACAGAGATGTTCAGGAGACGTCCAGCTAGATTACCAGGGCCTATAGTATGTTCACGGTTAACTGACCACTTTTGAAATCAACCTTCGAAAAAATGTCAGTTCCCTAACAACATAAATTTTAACGGGCTGACTGGTTTGAAGCCAAGTAAAGTTGGTAACGGTGGAGGGAAAGTATATCCATGTCTCAACGTTGAATGTAAAGTGTTAAGTTAACATTTGTGAATACTGACATTATTTCTTTTGATTACTGGTTTTCAATGTATTTAAATGTAAGAATTAACATATTTGTAAAATATTTACTTTTATAATAACTCTATCATTTTATATTACCGACGCATAAATAAAGTGACCAGCCCATGGCAATGTTCATCTATGTATATTATAAAACACAACGTCTGTCTGTCTGTCTGGCTGTCTGTTAGTGCGCTATCACTCGAGAACAATCTATCCGATTTATGTGTTTTTTTAAATTCATAGGTATGTTTTCTGGCCAGGTTTCAGTATATATTTTGTTACGTAAAGTAACATACGGAATAAGCAGTGACGATAATAGTGAATCAAGTCGGAAAAAAGTTTGCCGCCAGCGCGCTCTCTTGCAACACGCTGTCTAAACCGTTAAAGATGGAACAATATCATGTAGTAAAGAATTGTGTAGAATAAAAAGACCTAAAAAAAAACTCCGCGGTAGCATATATCTATCTATAACAGAGAAATACTAATAAATGTTTTTTTTCCATTGTATTTCTCAATATGTATGTTTAAATTAAAAATATTTGTCTAACGATTATTCATCTCATAATTAACGCCAAGTAAAATTCAACTTTATTAAACAAAAAAAAACCTAAATAATAATTCTGCAGTCCACGCGAGCGGAGCCGCGGACACAGCTAGTTTTATATACACGGTGGAAGAATACACAGTGTGCATACAAGTAGATCTTAAGCAGGTCTTTCATAAGTGCTCAGTTTACAGTGAACAACCTTTTCTTCCAAGGTAGCTTTCCTGCGTTTGTCCCGGAGAGAGGGGACGCGGTGGTGTAGTGGTTAGTCTGCTCGCCTCCCACCTAGGCGTACCCGGGCTCGATTCCCGGCAGGGGTCTCTCCCGGATTTCCGCACGTGGGAATCGTGCCCGACGGCGCCGCTGGCTGGCGCGAGTTTTCTCGCGATCTTCCTGTTTTAGCACACTAAAATAATAGCGAGATCCGTCCGCCATCACTTCACGTAACTGCCGATTCCCACCACTCGCAGCAATAGTGTCGCAGTCACGTAAAGCGTGCAAAACTGTCTCAAGTAACAGAAATTAAAGAAAAACCCGGGAGCGACTCTATCAGGGGACTGAACCCGGTTCGCCTTGGCGGGAGGCGAGTAGTCTTAACCACTACACCAACGCGGCCCTTCAAAACCAGGGAGATTTGTGCCGTCTTCAAAGAAGAGCTGCTGAAGTGTACCAAGAAGACATATACAGGGGGAGGGGGTGGGGAGGGGCGAGAAGAACGGGCAAATTCAGCAGAAAGGAGAAGCAAGGGGCGCCACGCCACACAAGAGCGTACAACAAGGAGAACAATGTTCTTCAAGTAGCAGCGAGAGTGAAGTTGAAGAGAATGCAGTGACTTATGTTTCTACGGACGGCGAAGACAGTGACAATGACGCAGAGTGCGCGTGCTGTCGCAAGTCCTACGCCCAAGACGGGGGAGGAGAGAAATGGGTCCAGTGTAGTAGAAGACGTTATTCAAGGCGCCACTAACGTTGTGCTCGTGATGCTGGAGCTGATACACAGTTTATTTGTACTATTTTCCTTAATGGCTGGACACGTCTTAAAGAGGTGCTCAGGGTGTTTTGTTCAGTTCAGGAAATTTAATATATACTTTTTTTTTGTTTTATTTGAATAATTCAGCCCGAACACACTTCATTCATGTAAATTACTAATCACAGCTTCGTGTATTAGTGTTTTCGTATTTCATATAACAGTGTTCACATAATTTTAACGATGGACGAAATTAGGACCACTTTTCTTCTGTGCTGTAAAATGTCAATTTCACGTGTAATTATTTTTATTTGTATATTTTAAAATGAATATTGGTTTCGTTTAAGGTACTGTCACAAGAAGGATTTATTTCAACATAACACACAAATCTGCATAGTTAAGCATTGGCCTTTCTTTTCCATTAGCTCGCTCTTAAAAAGCGAGCGAAATTAGGCAGACTTGCCTTACGCGTGTACGTAAAGGGGTTAAGGAAGTCGGTCTCGGCCGGGCTG
>NQII01002055.1:83567-97668 GCA_002778355.1 Clitarchus hookeri
TTAATAATTATGTGGGCGTGGCAAACGTGAAAGCTTGAATTTCATTTAAGTCATTACGACAATGGAATTTCGGATTTTTCACCGTGGAAGAAATATTTATTGACGATATTTGCAGCTGTAACAGTATTAAAAAATCTTTATTAACTGTATTTATTACATTTCGTTGCGTGATGCATAGGGCACAAGCTTAGTACAAAATTATAACTTGATTTTATATTAACATTTTCGTCGAAGCTATAAGGAACTCTAGCTTTAAGCCAGTAATTGAAAATGATCGCATAAAACGTATAAAAATTATAATTTTTTATGTTTCTACTGTAAAACTGTCCGTATTTTTGCAATATGTGATTTACCAGAAAGTAATGAAGATTTTTAAAATAATAAAAGTAGGTTTCGTTTTGCAACTAGAAAGAAAAATTGTTACGAGACTTCATTTTGAAATTGGTTGAAACTGTAAGAGTGGAATATTTATATGCATTTTATGCATTTTGTTTGGTGATAATAACCACGGGTAGTTGAGAGGCCAGGCAAAAAGCTTTTCTCCTCTGAGGTAGATCCGATGTGTAATCGGTACTACCGTGTTGTGGAGGTTTTTTTCTCGAGGTGTTCCCTTTCCCTTCCACGTTTTCATTCCGCCGCAGCTTATTTCCGACCTCATCCATCTCTCACCACGGCCGTACTTCGGGCGGCCCTGAACGACATGCTTCAACGCAGAGAAGTTGATTATACAGAGATGAAACAACCGCTTGTACCGCGAAATCCCAACGCACACGCCAGAAGAATGGCCGTCACTGGCCAGCAAAATGTCGGATCACCGATCGCCAATGTGCGCCTCGTGACTTACTCGCCAGTCGGCAGTCTAGCTACAACCTATTCAAATTATCTTCAAACTTTTTCAATCAAACCTTTGAAAAATCACTTCACGTATAACATGTTTGGTTGTGTCCTAAACATGTCATCTATCTTAAGCGTTTAATACTCTGATAACAAAAAAGTGTCTTATTTTTGATTCAATTAAACTTATAGTTATATTTTATGTATATGCTATAATATTTCGTTTATAATTAANAAGTGTCTTATTTTTGATTCAATTAAACTTATAGTTATATTTTATGTATATGCTATAATATTTCGTTTATAATTAATACCAATAAAAACAGAGAGATTATAGGTGTGTTGGTAATAAATAGCTGCTAAGAAATAGTTCGCATGCAAAATATTATTAAACTGAGAGCGAACGAATGCGGAGCGTTGTCCCTTTAGTGTAATTTCCGAGAATTGGTTAAGTTTTTTAATGTGAGGCGGAGGGATTCTACAAGTAGAATTTTAGCAAGACTTCGCTAAAGGGACGTGACCATGAATGGACTATAACCGTTAAGCGAAAAGAAAAGCCCAAATGTAACTAATTGCCATGCTTTCGCTTCTGCGTGCTTAACCTCTTCCTTGGTCCTGCGTGTAGGTGGTAACGTGTTCACTTGCTCATTTACATTGGTTAATTAATTTCAAATGATTTTCTGCAGTGAGTATAGTGNGTAGGTGGTAACGTGTTCACTTGCTCATTTACATTGGTTAATTAATTTCAAATGATTTTCTGCAGTGAGTATAGTGCTTCAGGTGTTAATTATGAGACAAATAATCACTAGACAAATTTTTTTTAGTTTAGACATATATATTGAGAAATTAAATATTAAAAACGCTTATTGGTATTTCTCTTTTATAGATATATGCTACTGCGGAGTTTTTTTTAGGTCTCTTTATTCTACATAATTCTTTACTACATGATATTGTTCCACATTTAACGGTTTAGACAGCGTATTGCAAGAGAGCGCTCTGGCGGCAAACGTTTTTCCGGCTTGATTCACTGTTATCGTCACAGCTTATTCCTTGTGGTACTTTGCGTAACAAAATATATACTAAAACCTGGCCAGAGGACATAGCAATGAACAAAAAAAAAACACGAAAATCGGATTGGTGGTTCTCGAGTGGTAAGCGCACAGACAGACAGACAGTGAGACGTTGAGTTTTATAATATGTATAGATGTATCACCATCGATTTTTAGTACTCTCTGGGAGCGATATATCGAGCCGATACCTATATAGTCAACAAACATGTTTAGAAAATGTATTGAAAAGTGGATATTCCACAGTTCTTCTCCTTAGCAACCTGGCTCACGGTGGTTGCAAAGGAAAAGAAAATATATCTATGGAAAAAGAAACAAATTTATGAATGTAACAACCAACTAAATCTTTTTTAGCTGTAGCAATAAGTTATAGAGGTGATTATTAGATTTTTGAAGTAAGTAATTCGTTGTTTTGTAATCACAACACGTCACTAATTTCGTTACCATTATAAAATAAAATGTGCTTAAGTCCGTACCAACAATGTTACTTTCTTATCGCAAGAAAAACAAAAGAATAAACTAAGTCCACCCTGTACAAGCATTGCAAAAAATGTCGTGCTGAGATAGGTGCATTTTCCCCTCCTGTATCCTCCCCTCCGGACAACGAAGGGCACTTTATGAAGGTGGAAAACGTGTCGTACCAAACTCAATGAAAGCGTCGCAGAGCGATTCATCAGCTTCAGCAAACCCAGTCGTTTCGTTGTCGAACAAGCAAAAGTGACTAATCGTGTACCTCGGAGATTTATAATTCTTTTATAATTTATCGCTAGTTCATTTCGTGCCAACAAATTTTTAAAAGTAAAATAAGCGAGACTGAAATTTAATTCGTTTGCTGCAGTTATTTGATGCGCTGTATTGATTGGGAGAATGCGTAACGATATTAATTTAAGCGTTGAAAGAGGGTTTTTTTTTTGTGTGCGAGCACGGAGGAATGTGCATGCAGGAATGACGAAGTACTTAATGTGCACAGTTGTGAACACAGGCACGGTGGTTATTTTATTATTTGTTTTCATTACACGAGGGCAAGTTCGTGGCGAGGATACTTCGCAGTCGTATAACAGCTTTAACAAGAAAATTACCTGTGATGAGTGGTGGCGCACTTGTTCCGGCAGTACGACAGGGAATTATTTGTCTGTCACGCTCCGCGCCGATTGGTTGTGAGGCCTGGATAAATCGACGCTGCCTTAATGGACGACGGGCACATTAACATGGCGAGCTGGGAGCGGGGCCGGCCGAGGGTAAGGTATTCATTAATTTGATAGTCGATGCGCGGGGCGAGAGGAATGAATAAAAGAGAAAATAATACGCTCCGGTGTGCCTGGGCACGGGGCGGCATGTCCTTTAATGTGGTCGGCCTGCGCAAACACACCGGCCCGGCTGCGTTAACAAATTAGACCTTACGACCGAGCTGTCGTCCGCAGAGGCGAGGCCAGCGTGTTGTTGCAAGGGGAGCGGCGCTTGGCGACGACTGTACGCTGCTGTCAGTAGTACGATGTGGTTAAATTAATAATGACTTTATTTCGCTTTCACTTTCGCGATTGGATGGTTTTAACGGCAACGCGTGTTATGTGATGCTGCGTATCACATATTCAGTACCGGAGCACAGGTGGGTGAGTTAAGTACCACGCTGTCTTCTCGCAAAGACACGCTGACAATAAACAAAGGTAAAACTTCAAGTGTTGATACCTGCCAAATGCTGAAGTTTGGAAGTAGGTATTGATTCTGCTCTGCGGCGTGAGGCGCCAGCACTTGATGCTAGCCCTCAGTGATAGGGCGTAGAAATACGTCGACACTGTTGCCTCTAGGTCCAATTTACTAATAAATTACACTTTATGAGTTCACATAATCGAGTTTTATTGTTGCTTGAACAGGTTAACTGGTACATGAACTCACGAGACAAACTCCCCTCCCCTTTTTCTATGTAGGCTACGTATGGTTTGACGCCGCGACTGGCGTCGTGGGGGGGGGGGGAAGATTCTTCGCACTTGGTGTAGAACTACTTATCTGACACTGCAGCGCTGTATTCCCTCGGCTGGCGGCTTGGAACTGCTCTCGAACTTGGTGGGCGTCTCGGCGCCTGGCTTCGAAGTTCCTTCTTCCCGGGTCCACGCAGTACTCTGCGCCTGACGACGGCCGGCTGCCGTTGATGTCTGCTCGCGGATTCGCTCCGTCCTCTTCCGTTTCCGTCGGCCGACTGCCCCGCTTGGTCCTCCTCCTCGTGGTTATGTAGGCTCGATCACCATATTCGACTTGCCCCATCTCTGCACGTGTCCGGGTTCTTGTCGTCCCCCTGGGTCATAAAACACGTGGCCGCTGCTCGTGTGGTCCGCAGCCGGCGTGGCGTCGTCCCTTGGTTCTGGCCTGGAAGTTTATTGTCCCGTTCTGCACGCACGTCCGCTAAAAGCTCTCATGGTTTATTGCGGTACAAGCCCGGGACAGACGCAGCTGGTGGTGGGATCTCGGTGTCCCTTGGGCAGCTGCCAAATGCAGCTGTGTCTGCGCCCTGGTGCCTTCCGTTGTCTCCGGATGTCGTCTGCATGTGCAGGAACAGTTGCACGTGCAGAAACCTTTGGTAGCGTGCCGTTGCAGCTGCGAGGCTCCTGGCATCACTCTGCTGGCACGTCCACAAAACCCTTAATCCTTATTGCGGTCGTCCGGCTGCGAGCTTTGCAAGAGCATGTGTTCTGACGAATAAAATATAGGGACGCAGAATGCGTCAGTGTGAAAGTATGATATTGAAGTATACCTTGCGTGGACTCTTACCGCGAAAATCAGGTGTTCCTATCTATCATAATCCTACTTCTTTCTTGCCGTATTACATTTGTAAAGTTATTTATCGAACACCAAACCAGGTCACTTTCGACTGACCTGAAGACCTTGTCGGGACCACACATTCAAGAGACACACGGTTGAAAATCAGCGTGTGGTACGCATGCAATAACAGCCTTCAAACAACCTTCTCTAAACGAAAAATTACACTGCAGTTTTTAAACATATTCTGTGTAGTTTAGCAGTTAAGTCGGCATCTCGGCGCTCTCCTGAGTGGATGACTTCGCCTTTGCTGCACAGCTGCACTAAATCACTGAAGTTATCTTGGACTCGCGGTTTGCCAAAAACCGAATGAAAGATGTAATTTTGTCGCTTTAACCTTATGCGCGGCTTACCACGTATTCGAAACTATGCGGCGTTGTAATTTTTCCGGAAAGTTTGATTATATACTAGTTGCCAAAAGCGTTTTTAGTGCCATTGCAAGCTTGTAAGTTGTACAAGTGTCAAGTATTACTGCAAGAATTCTTCTGTAGATCTACCAATCACGTTTTCGAACAAGTTCAAATGCGACAGGTTTAGAGACTAATTTTTTGTAAAAATACTGGCATTTGTATTATTACAAAAAAAAATTCAGTTCTGTTAAAAAAAAATCTTTTTCTGTGTGTATGCGCAAGGAACTGAATTGGCATGCAGAATTTACGCCGGCAATTCGCCTTTTGATATTCCCTGAGGCGATTATAAAATTCATGTATTAGTAATAACGAGTAACGTGTATTGCATTATGTTCTGATTTTGATATAGGGGCGTAACAAGTTATTGGTAACAGTTATGTTATGAGCACTATATAAAAAAGGTTTATTTAACATTAAGGTTGTACAATATTACTAAATATATTAAAATATACTAAAATATTGAATTATATTATTTTACAAAGATTTAACCAGCCACGTTCTGAGTAAAACCTAATTGGAGAGTCCCCACCTTGTTCATAATTCCGGAGGCTGATTAAGATGGCGCAATTCGACGGCCGGACACACCCATCTTCAGTGGTCTTCTCGTTCCAATGGCCCGACGACAATAGACACCACCCACGGACTACACTGTCCTATATCGGCTGCGTTGTCCCCGTTTACTGGCCGGTGGAGGGGGTTTCTGTGGTTTGCGGTTTCATAACTAATTTCAGCGATCACGGCCCGTGGCCTGGATAAATAAGTGAATATGTGATCCGGCAGGCCGCTCAGTTAAGGGTCTGGCCATAACTCGTAACAATTACCTTCGACAGCATTAAATATCTTTCACGTGTGTTCCGTGCCTAAAAATTATTGTGAATACTTCCGTTTCAGCCATTTTCACTACAAAAAATAGACTTTAGATACTGAAACAAAATTTAAACTTGTCGGATGTGGAATGTTTTATTTTTTTTAAATTTATTTCTAGGTGGACATAATTTATTTGTATAGAACCGTTTCTGAATATGAAGGCTTTTCCCTGGAGTTCTGGGCACAGTTTCGCGGCCTAGCCAATCGGAACGCTGAATGTTTTAAAGGACCGTTTTGCAGAAATTATACAAGCATGCTGTTGTTAACTAAGAATACCCTTAATTAAATTTCCTACGATTTTTTTTCCCCGTTCTTAGATTTTCACAATTCAACACACATTAAAACGTTTCGAACAAACTTCGTTTCACGTATCCGTATTACTTTAAAACTAACGACACAGGCAAGTGCTATGAATCAGATAGCAACAAACATTCAAAGCACGAGGTCCATGTGCAGTTGTCCGGAATGCACGCGGTGTTACACGAGGTAATCACGTTGGCAGTTGGCACTAAGTGGTTAGCGTGCGGCCCGGGCATTAAAGAGCACGTTGCATGCAATCGCGGAATGCTGGTTACAGCGATTGGGGATGGGAGGTCTTGCGAATGGCAACAGAAGTTTCTAGTCTTGTTGTGTCTCGGTCCTGGTGCACGTTCATTGTGTCCGTGTTAATCGCCGACATAACCTAGCGCAGCTCTGCCGAGTACGTTGTTCTCTGTTTTTATCTTCGCGTGTTATCGTAAATCTTTAAATTAATTCAGCGGAGTTCTCCGATACATTTTGTGCTATTCTGTAGTTTTTTTTATTTTAGCGGAGCCATCTGTTACCTCCNNCCCCCCCCCCCCCCAAGCCAGTACAATCCTACAGTTGACACCTACTGCAATATTATTACCTTTTATTTTTTTTATTTTGCTCGTTTTTAATTAAGTCGTTGGATGGTTGCTAGCGGGTTGAAGATACAGATTAATTCTTTACGAACGCCCTTCTTCGTGTCGTGTTCTGAAGACTTTATAACCATGGGCTATATTTTAAACCTTTCTTAATTAAAACGCGACGTGAGCAGTTTAATACACACACGTATCGGACATAAATTATTTTACTGCATATTTGAAGCGTCTTACATAGATAAAAAAAAAAAAAAAAAAACAATTCCCGCGATATTGGACGTCAGATATTACTCGATATATACTGAAGTACAGCTTGAGAACTGTGGTTTGAATAGTTTCCTTTTACTAACATGATTGCTTCGAAGACATCTGGTTGTTTACGCCCTTTAAGTGTTTCTTTGTGCCCCATAGCCTCCTTTCTCTCTCCAAAAATTATGATGCTATCGCATCAGTCAACTATATTTTTGACATTTAATAATATACAAAAATATTTTCAAAAACTTAAATATTCTCTTATAGTTTGAGATCACTAATCTGAGGCAACTTTATCTTACTTTTTTTTTAATGGCCTAAGCAATGGGGGAAAAGAATGTGAGTGATGAGATTTACGCGACTCTTAACATCGAGGTCTTGAGAGCCGATGAGGGTGAAGCGAGGCGAGTATGGAGCAGCGCTGGAATGACGGGGTGGCGGAAAACGGGAGATCCCCGAGATAACCCGCCGACCAGCGGTATCGTCTGGCATGATTCACACATGCAAAAATCCCGGGGGCGACCCAACATGGAATCGAACCCGGTTCACTTAGGTGGGAGGAGAGTAGTCTAACCACTACACTACCGCGGCCCCACTGGTGGAAATAAGATTTTTATTAAATTCATATTTGCATGTAGTTTTCGAGTAAGATTCAGTTTCGAATTTCTTGGTCAAGAAATCAAATTTTATTCTTTTTAATGTTCTTTCTAATGAAAATATTCATTCTTAGTGTTATCGTATTGTACAACGAGAATAATTATTCACGGGACGAGCTTACGTGAGTGCGCGAATACATGATTATTCGTTGTGCGCGTATTTGCGTCTATTTTCCCGATAGGAGTTCAGGCGATGTTGAACAGCGGCAGCGTGACGTCACTCTCCGCCATAACTTGTCGTTAACGTAACGAATGCGTGGCTGTTACAGCGGAGGTAAATTTTTTTACCCTCCTCTGATCTTCCTTTCTCTCTCGCCTTTCTTTGTTCGGCGCGAATTATTTTACGGCCTCGCCGTCTCGTCCTCCCGAATGTTACCGTGGATTTATTAACGCGGTGTGTGTGTGTGTGTGTGTGTGCGTGTGTGTGTGTTTGTGCGGTTGCCGCGGAAGGTATGTAAGTTGCAAGCGCGGCCGCGGCCGTGACAAGACTCCTCGGGGTAATTTATTTCTGCCGCCGAGAAAATTCCCTCCGTTCGGTTCGCCTCGCCGTGGGCGCCGCGTGGAATCTTCGACAACTTTTCCAAAACTGCGTCGAACGGGCGGACGGCACAGCCATTGGCCAGGCCATAAGCATGCGTTCCTCCTTCCCCTTCCTCCCGAGCGCCAGGTCTGCCAACGTAATTCTCAGCATACATGCGCAGGTGGCGTGAGTGGCATTTATGCTGATTGCCCACCAGGGGTTACCTCGTATTTTCCTTTGCTCCCCAGCCAAATGATTTCGTTCGTTAAAAATTTTTTCCCCAACAGTGCCCCACAAAAAAAAAATAACTTTTACTACCTGCCAAGCCTTGACCTTAAATATGTTTTTATTAGTTTCGTCGATGGCGCCTTGCTAATAAAGTTTCCAGAGAATATATGAATTGCATTATAAGATTTGACAGTTATTTCAGACGGGAAAATAAAGAAGTTACCGAAGCACACCGGTATAAAAAAAATCATTTTTTAAAATTAATTTTTGGTAGTAAATGTCACGTTTTCTTTTAGACAGGGAATAACGAAAAATATCTTGCCTAAACGGTCTTTTTTCTTGAGTTATCGGATGCTTTTAGTTTTAATGCACTGAAAAATCGATTTTTTTTTTGTATAATTAATTTACTTGTAAAGAGTTTATTAATACTATTTAATGAAAGAAATGTTTTGTCGAGTGGTAAAATTTTGTTGGGTCAAAAAAAATTGTTTCAACACGAAGAGTAACTAGTTTCACTGTATAAAATCATTTTCCTTGCACTTCATATTTATTTTAAACTATATATATATATATATATATATATATATATATATATATATATATNTTTACGAACGGGAACCCATGTCCAGAAATTGTATTTTGAGATTTCTGTTAACTACGAGATTAGACTAAATCCATTGCCGATAATCAGTCGAAGAACAAAATAATTAAACCGAAAACAAACGCCAGAAAATAAATGACAGGAAACGTTGGAACCAAAGTCAATAAAACATCAACTAAAAAGCGAAAAGCAACGAATAAGACCAGAAAAAATAATAGGTAACAGCCACTATGAAATCAGAACATATAAGTAAGTGTTACATTTATTGTAAACGAGTCTCCCCCCCCCCCCNTTGCTCGAAAGTACCTTTGTCTGTCTGTATGTTCTTTTAATGAATGAAAGAGAGAGAGACAACCTTAGTGTACAGATGTGTTTCATTTAAATCTCCGTGTAACGCCTATAGCTGTCGCAGTTTTTAGTACCAAAGTTAAAAATGTCGGAGTTAGTTTCAGGCGTTCGGCAACAGCAGGAAATCGGCCATCAGATCAAACTTGTCGTATGCACTGACAAGGGCGCACTAATGATTGTGTTACTACCGACGCATTTCCGCTTCCGGTGTTCGTCCATCCTCCCCAAGGAGGAAACTGCATTTCAGGCTGTTAGTCGGTTATCTGTCGCCTGCCTGGACGGGTCACGGAGATGACGCTACATCCGACAGTAACTGCTGTTTTTGTCTTGCAACGTGTTGCTTGCGCTGAATCTGCTCCAGTAAACAAAAATCCTAGATTAAGGCGAATACCTAGTCAAATACTGTGTGTAAAATAAGTGTTTGCGTTCTGGGAATTCGACTTTTTTTATTCTCAGGAAAAAGTTATTACAGCCACCAATTTTTACGTATATCCTATAAAAAATATATACTTGTTATTATGATGGTTTGATTGGACTGTGTCCATTTACGACCGTGAGACTAAATAAAAATCTGGCACACACAAGTCAGCAAGACAAAAGACGAAAAAAAAACTTTTACAACGCCACGGACAGATAATTAGGATAAACTGTTTCCTTGCTTTTCCTAATAATCCGTCTGTGAGGTTGTAAAACGCGAGCGATGGGTAAAAATTTATCCAGAAGTATTCGTAAACTCTCCGTAAAATTACGGGCATATTAATTTTCAAAAAACTGAACATCCCGTAATTTTCACAGAACTTTCCGCGAATTCGCGGAACCTCTCCGTTATTGCCCTTGTTGGTAGTGTTCTGTACTTCCAATTTTTTTCTAAGAGACAACTTAAAAAATAATAATTTTCGTTATGTAAGTATTTTACTGTGGAAAAAAAAATACATTTAAAAAAGTTAATATACTTCATACCTGGGCGAAATTTGAACCCGAGTCACAAAGTTGGTCGAAGATTCTTACCACTCACGTTATGTACAACCTTCACGCCAGTGTTTTGGGGTATAAAATCGATACCGCATATTTATTGCAGTTACATAAGCTACTTTTTTGATTTCTATTTAAGTTAGTATTTTTTAAGTGTTGCAAAATGTTACAGACGCCTGATGATGCTGCTACTTTTTGATGTTTGAAAGTACATATGTTAGTGGCATGGATATCCTAATCGCCGCGGAAACGGCGATGTTCTAGTTACAGTGGCGAAATACGCTTCGTGTAGGCTCTGGCATTGTTCGTCACCAAAACCCGAAGCTATAGGAAATACGGAGACTTCCCGTATTTTGTATGTAGGTGGCGCAGCTCAGTTTTCCGTCTTTACGGACTGCGTTTCCGTATATTTGCTATGCATTTCCGTAACATTTCCCTTAAATACACAGGAAATTTTTTAACAATTAACTTACATTTGTCTATAAATTATAATACTTATTCTATAGCGGAGAATGTTTTTTTGTTCGTGTTGTCTTGAATATTGCTCTCTTGTTACAAATTTTATTAATATTTTGTGAACCAGTATTGGCACCTAAAGAGCAGGTCTTACCAGAGCTCTTCCTATTATATGTATTGTATTTGAAATCCCCCCCATGTATTTTTAGTCGTTTGGTCGTTTAGTCGTTTGGCCTGTTAAAATTAAGTGAAATGGTCGAAGATTTTATTCCGCGTTGCTTTCTTTAGTCATGAATAATAATAATGGCGTAATAATAATAATGGCGTGTGGGGAGTGCACCCAGGGCAAGGCAACACCCTCCGAGTGACGGTATTTCCAGCTGGGACCCGTAGGTAACCGTCATCCCCGAGCATGACAGAAGTGAAACCCTAGAATGGAGCGGCACTGGAATGCAAGGGCGGGGGAAACGCGAGTACCCCGAGAAAACCCGCCGGCAAGCGGCATCGTCCAGCACGATTCCCACATGCGAAAATCCGGGAGTAAACCCCCCGGGGATCGAACCCAGATCGCCGTGGTGGGAGGCGAGCGCCCTGGCCACTACGCCACCGCTGCCCCTTTAGTCATGAAAAACGGTAAGAACGCGTGCACGCACCGCGGTAATTGCGCTTTCATAGAAGTCTCCTTCGCACAGCTGCGCTGCTGAATGTATCATGTAGACTTTATGAAAATAATCTCAGAGAATAACCTTCCTGCGACTTGATATTTATTTTTTCACGAGCTGTATTCAGTAATCTTTAAGTAAAGTTACAGCGAATTAAAGAGAGTCATTCCATGTTTCGACATACTACCACGGTTTTAATGTTTAAATTATTGCACCTTCAATACAATTTTTTTTTTGTTTTATAAAAATTGTACTAACAATTTATGTAGCCTATATAATTATTTTTAACGATAAAATTTTTACAATTTAATCCGATTGATGTTGCCATTGACAGTAAAGAAACGTGCTATGAGTGCATTTCCGTAGCCAGCCTGTTATCTGAGGTTGACTACTGGTTTCCTTAAATCGAAGTGTCTCGGAATAAGACTCTGTAAAAGTGACGTGTGAAACACATGAGCTATGCGTCTTAACATTGCATACGTCTGTCCTATTAGAAACCTTAAATTTTAAAGATTACCTGCAAAATATAGTTTAGCTAGCCAAGGTAATTTTTATTTATAATTTTTTTTCTAATGAGAAACCAATGACCCCCGTTTTTTTTTTTTAATCTGACAAGTTTCTGCTCTATGGTGCGTGCTGTGTCAAAACGCATGTCTTGTGCGCATGCGCCCAACATTGACTTACTCCAAAAGAACACAACCGTCAAAGTCACATAGTCGACAATGATGGACGAGTTTGTTTATATCTTAATTTTAAAATTACAAGCGGTATTATGTTGGTAAAATACTTTTACCAATTTAAATTTAATCAAACTGCATACAAATTGGTTATAGGAAGTATAAAAGACATCTAAAAAAAAAAACTTGTTACTTACAGTCGGTTCACGACTGGAAGAAACTTTTGAAAATCAACCTTTGAAAAAACACCATTAGCCGTTAGCGACATGCATATAACATTACAAACAGCGGCGAGCGCGGATAGAGTTATGCCGTTAGGTTGCCAGCACAAAGAGAGGAAATAGTTCCAAAGTTTTAACGTTATTGTTAATTTATCGCCTACAAATGGGTGTCGAAAATAATTGTATCTTATTATGCGAATTATTAATTACGTGATGCTAACGTATTTAGATTTCAACGTTTCTTGCATAGTCACATTATTACGCTCAAGGTGAAAGTAACAAGGCCATTTGTTTACTAACCTTCGTAGTCCTTGTGTTGTTGACACACGTGCCACAGAATTTGTGCGATTATCTCGTTTAACCTATAATAATTCATTTACTGGCCTTATTTTACTAATATCCGCTCTGTATTATTTGGTTTTTAATAACGTATGATTTTAATTTGTGCTCACTTTCAGTTCTAATTTGTTTAGTTTTTATGTGTTTCGTGCACGTCTCTTTTCTTTGTCACACTATTCTAACGTTGCAGTATTTGCACATAAGAATTGTTTTCATATTGTCGAAGACGTAGAATCCTTCACTCGCAAACTCTGCCGTCCTGTCGAAAACCGTCACAACCATTTTTAAATAGCGTTTTACAATTGCGCGAAACATCCGACTCAACCACCACGCCATTTTAACGTCTGTAGCAATTTCGATCAATACTGATGATCTTACCTTCGATGTACGGGAATTTATCGAAAGTCACTAACAATCGATTGTAAATAGACAAAAACTATCGATTCATCAAAATACTCGCATTTTGGGTTTATAGAATGAAATGTTTTCGCTGGCATCGCATATTCTTTTGTGTGAAATTCTCAAGATTAAAAACTTTACGCTTGTGGAATATCCATTAATAATATATATGACTTTTATAATAGGTACATGCATGCACGAACACATCTACACACATAGTGGAATGCAAACATTGCCATGTGACTGCCACATGGCAGTCACATGGCAATGTTTGTTTACCTTTGGCGGAAGTATACGAAATGGGCTTGAAAGTAAATCTTTAGCAGGGCTTCAAGAAAGTCTCTTCCAGTCGTGAATCGACTATAAACAGTGTTGTAACCTCAAATCCAATCCACGCCGTTTCTGCTAGTCGTGTTGGCAGGAAAGCAGTTCAATGTCGCGACACGGTGACTGGTCGAGCGCAGTTAGCGAGGTCGGTCTACCTCACCTCTAGTCGATGAAAAGATCACTCCACGTCGCCGTTATCCACGCTGACTATGGCGCTTGACCGCTGACTATGGCGCTTGACCGCTGACGATCGCGAATATGCCGTGAGGTGGAATTTCCAACCGGAGGCCGTGTAACAGAGGACACAGGGGAGTGGCAAACTGTATTTCCTGACAAAATGTTGCAAGATAAAAAAAAAAAAACAAAATCGTCGGCGGATGAAATTTAACTGTTCGCCTCCGGGCCCTTTCATAAAGCACGATAGCTCATAGGAACAAAAATAAATCTCGAGGTATTCTTTTTGAATTCAATTTTTCTTCGGAGAGTCTCCGAAATCCATAAGCCATCTCCTCCCATCTGGTAAAGCAGTAAATCAGAAGAGCGAGAGGAAGGTTTTGGTGGTGTGTGTTT
>NQII01002055.1:98551-146814 GCA_002778355.1 Clitarchus hookeri
GGGGGGGGGGGGGGGGGTGACTCAAGTGGGCGTGCTGACACCTACAACAATGAAACAAAATATATTTTTAATTTTTATTTCGTAACTATTCGCTTAACCGTTAATAAAAAAAGTGAAATACTGCATTTTAAAAGGAGAAAGAATAATATCGATTCCTTTGACATGGTAACATTTAGTATGGCTTGAGTAACTTTCAAACAACTCCTATACGTTGACCAGCAAAATGTAGTTATGATAGAGGCCATTTTGAATTTACCTGCATTTGGGAACTTGCAGAGTTGTATCGCAGCGAGAGGAATGTAATCCGACGCTCTTAAGAGGATTTTCCACAATCAGAATAACGTGACGTGCATCTGAACGCTGCCAAGCTCGTGGGGGATGAAGGTTTAAATATGGTAACTTTAAATTTTAATTTCCTAATTTATCTACGATCGTACCAAAAAAGAACCTGTACACTATTTTATCTGCCACCTAGTGCAATTCACTCAATTGCGTTAATAAATGCAATATTCGGGTAAATGTAAACAGTTCACGGCTGCACCGACGTATCGAGTCTGTCGTGATATTCCACCTCATCTCCGACGTCCAGGGTTATCCTACCAAGCCGGCAGCCGCTAACTTCAAATGGGGAATCAATGTTCAACGAAATTCCTTCTAACTGCGTCAATTTTAAAGATAACTATTCCAAACGAAAATAATTCTACGTGAAATATCTTAAGGAATATTGCTATGTTATGACACCTTGCCGAATAATTTGTTCAATTTTTTTTTTTGTAAAAAGTGATATCGAAATTTATGTGTTACAAAAACTAAATAAATAAATAATTATTTTTAAAAATAATTTTATATAACAATATTCTCAGAGAAAGTTGCGTCAAAATTTTAATTGTTTGAAATGGTTATCTCTAAAATGGACGCAATGAGAAGGAACTTCGTGTAAGGTTGATTCCCCATTTGAAGCTCGCGGCTGCCGACTTGGTAGGCAGGGCCGGCCGTTAAAGGCTGTTCACGGCAAAGTGATCACTTTTGAGGCTCTAGTTACTTTTTTTCCTACAGCAATTTTTTTTATCCTGCCGCCACTTTTTAACATAAACATTGCCGTGTAAGTGAAAGTGATAAACACAGTTAACGTCTAAGGCTACAATGAAATATATTTATCGACCATTACTCCAAACGAGAGGTATTCAAAAAGTGCTTACTTTACAGTGAATAGTGTATGACTAGGGCCAGTAACTTTTCGCGTAAAAATCTGAGCACACAGTAGACTTCAATACTATATACACACCTCAGCTGTTGTTGTACCTCCACTGGCTGCTGGTGCCGTGTCCGTCTTCGACCAAGCCACTCAGGAATAAGTAACTCCGACGCTGAACCTTCGTGATTCGTGCGCAAACTCTTAACACGGGCCAGGACATTTTTTTTAGCCAAAAAATAAGCTGGACGACCATACAGTGCTTTGGGCTGTATCTTGTCTCGAAATATTTTCGCGAAATATCACTGCCCCTACGTATGACCGCGAGCACCGCAGCGACATTCGTCGGCGAGAATGCCGACGTCTTCACGCACGTTCCGCGACTGCCTGGTCACTACCGCAGTTCGCCCGAAACGCACCGGAACACACGCCACGCACTGCCGTACACAAACACGCGTTGAAAACTACCATCCGCATTATTATTATTATTTTCTGGCAGGCCCGCAAATCTCACGACAGCGTGTTCCCCTTTACAATTCTGTGGGCCTGAGCATGGACGCCTGACCTATACGCCCTAGGTCGACATTTATTTATACTGCTTGTGTCCCATATCTTTCTTTTCTGGATATTTCATCACATTTGTTAGCCTCTTTTTCTCCCCTCCCCCCACCTAAACTCACTGTCCTCTTATTATCTGTTTCCATGATATTTATCACGTGCTGGAGAAATGTTTCATTGCTCACAGGTTTTTTTTAATAAAGATTACATCAACTATCCAAAGTTAACAAAAAAATAGGAAGGACAAATATCGAAACAAATACTGCCAAAGAAATGCCCGGTACATCGTTAAAAAATTTGCTTAATTTGTTAGTTTGCATGTATTAAAATGATTGGTTGTTGTAGCTAGAGTTGTTACGCATCAAATGCGTGCAGGTACCACGCGATAGCTAAGTATTAAAAGAACAACCACTTAAAAGTTGTCGCAACAGTAAAGGTGCTAGAATCGCACAGCAGAATATTTGAAACGCGCGCTCGTATTAGAAAAATACCAAGTCAATTACGAAATGTTTGCCCGCAGAACAAATAAACATTTCAAGCGACACATGAGTGGAACAACGGGAACACAGGAATACAACGCGTATTAAAATTCGCTTTGCTGTTCTCCCATACTGCCACTAATGACCTTTTTCAAAGTCGTCGTTCCACGAAAATATACCTGCGCTCCGCATACGTGGCAAATTATGATTGACGATCGGTTTAACTTCGTTGCTGACCTTTCACTGATTTAATATTAATTACATGGCTGTGGGATGCGCGACGTAAATGCTGCGCAAATCGACCGTAAATAAAGAGAAGTGTCTTTGTATTGCGAGTGACGTGTCGTGGGAAAAGCGCCATTGTGCAGTTTTTTGTTTAGTATGAAAAAAATAAAATTGTTTTGGTAACTGCTTGAACGTATAATTCCTGAATATAACTGAAGTTTTTATTTACCTAACGTAAAGAGAAAAAATCGTTCTAGTCCGGGCAGTATGTTACACTCTCTGGCATGGAGAAAGAGTTTCTTTATAAATATTGTTTAAGGCGCCCGTCTACCTGGAACTTTTTCCCACGTTTAGTCCGAGAAGTGCGGGAGCGATAAGGGTGACACTGCCACGCGCATCAAGTACGCCATCGCCGCTAAGCGCAAGGCTCTGAACTGGCGTGCAGTGTTCTCGTCGTGCTGCGTGTACCTATGGGACTTTCAGCGGTGACCATATTATTTTATTAGTGGGAAGTCTTTAGGAAGGTTCAGTGCAGGCCCCTATAGTAGTTTTGTATGTATCTGATGCGTGCATTTTGAGCTACAGCGCCTTGGAAAGGCCGTTTTTAGCGGTTTTGGAGTACTCTGAATTGATGTTTCTAACGTACGTGATATTTTGAAAGTACTTAACAGCTCTCGTCTGAAGTGTGTGTTCTTTTCGTAGATAAGTACATTGGACGCACGCTTAATAGTTTCGTTGAAAAACGTGTATTTCGAGCACACTGCAACGCAGTTCAAGCGCCAGGTAGACGGGCGCCTTAAGTGTGTGACTTGGAAGGGGGGAGGGGGGTTGTAGGGGTGGAGTCTTTTCCACTCCTTTTTTAACGTACTACCGAAATTAAGTTAATTAACGAAACACTAGGGAGGTGGTAGTTGTGGACTAATTTTGTTGCCATCTGTGTGGCGGCTAGAGTTTCTTTGTTTGTCATTACTGGAAGAGGGAAGTAAAGCANTGGACTAATTTTGTTGCCATCTGTGTGGCGGCTAGAGTTTCTTTGTTTGTCATTACTGGAAGAGGGAAGTAAAGCATAGGTGTGAGCTCCCGTCTACCACATGTCTCGTCAAGTGGCGGAGCATTCACCACTAGCGAGAACGTTCCAATATTGATTCTTATGAAGTCAAACTGGAAACTGTTATTCAAGACCTCACAGCTTGTAGTATACATTAATACTTTTGTTGATAAGTTTTGCAATTAAGTAAATTACTTCTGCAGCGTATTGGTTGCATTATCGTTGTAGGATGTTTTTGCGTAATACAATATAATGTTCTCNAAGTAAATTACTTCTGCAGCGTATTGGTTGCATTATCGTTGTAGGATGTTTTTGCGTAATACAATATAATGTTCTCGTAACTGGTGCACTGGCTAGCATGCACCCGGTCAAGTTGGTACCGACGGAGGGAAAGTAGTTTCATTTATTAATGATGAATTAAAAGTGTTAAACGTTCTTTAATTCTGAAATTATTTCTTCTGTTTTGTGTTTTTATTCCGTACAAATATAAGCAAATTGACAAAATATTTACTGAACTCTTGTAATAATTTGACAGTACCACTTGACCGACGCATTAAAAAAGTGATCACGCCCGTGGCAATGTTAATTTTACATATGGCGGAAGAATACACAAGTATATCTCCTAAAGAAAGGTTTTCAAAAGTGCTCGGTTTACCATGAACCGCTTATAATCAAGGTTACCCGGAGTATTAATATTACGGTTGAGTTATCGGTAAAGCACATGTAAAGAAACTACACCACAATTTCTCTTGAACGTAAATGCAAGCTTACTTGGGAAAATACATTCCCAGTGCAGCGACTTACGGAAAGCGGGTCATTCCCGCACGACAGATAAAGCAGTCGTTGATTCTTGCCGCTAACTGACGGCCAATCAGTGGGATGTGCTGGGAACCAGTGCGCCAGGGGAGAGTAATCCAGTATAAACCAGTACAAATCGGGCATTAAATCCATCAGAGTGATTTGTTGAGCGCTCTTGAAAGCCCTGCATGTGAAGTACATTTCTAATCATTTTCGCTGTCCATCTTGTTTTCTCATGTGTAAAATCAACATTTCCGTGTGCCCAATGGATTCGTATATCAATCAAGTGTGTGCGTGTCGTTGTTGGGAACGTAAATACTCTGTAAATGTTTTAGAAAGGCTCTTGGAAACCATGCTATCAGAAAAATCTTTTTTAGAACTACAAAATATTTTCTTGTAAAAATGCATTAAGTAGGCCTATATTTGTAATATAACAGATTATAAGTTTGTATTTCAGCTGACGCCATAGAAATCTAGACATGAATTTTGCTTTCTTATTTGTGCTCCACAAAGCAAATGTAATATATATATATATATATATATATATATATATATATATATATNATACATTCACATTAAAAAGTGGTAGCTTCTTGCTATCGATACTCGAACCAACACCCCTCGTGGTATAAACTCACACCTTTAACCGCACGACCAACATATTTTTGAATATTTGCAATAATTCTGATGTAAAGATACGTGTAGCTTAAATTGAGCAAGAATTCCCATAATTTCATGTCTTGAGAAGAACTGAAGTTGGTGATTCAGAAAATTGCTGCACTTCAGAACAGCATTGAAGATCTCTATACGGATCGCACATTCTCACAGCCGCCTTTTTTTTTATAAGGGTTCGTTAAGACAAACGTTATTGGAAATTCAATACCTATTAAATATTTCTGCAGTCTGTTCATTTGGTAACAACATTTACTGGGCTGGAGAAATACGCATAGCCGCTTGATCGTATAAGCTTATATTTCGTAGGGAATTAAGGTAAAATGCAATGTAGATTTTATATACACTCGAAAGATCGTTATAAGGAAACATACGCCCTCCAAATCCAGTGACCAATATTTGATAGNGTAGATTTTATATACACTCGAAAGATCGTTATAAGGAAACATACGCCCTCCAAATCCAGTGACCAATATTTGATAGCACGTCATCCATAAACACATCATTTGTTTTAATTTAAACACTAACCTCAGAACACAATTATATGTATCTAGCAATTTATAACGATTCTGTTCAATACAAACATCATTCTAGATATTTTACAAGCGTGGCTTATAAAGCGTTACAAAATAAAAATGTTTAGGATAAAGAAAACCAGTCCCGTAGGTTTAGCACAATTCCACCTCAAAAGGGAATTATTTTGTTATTTCTAAGAAACACGAACAATTAAAATCTACTAACATGAAGAAATAATTAAAAATAATAAAAGAACTTGCTTCGAGCAGTTTTAAGATAGCTATGTATTTTTACGGAGAGAATTTCTGTATTCTCTTTCAGATTGTTGATTGTATGGAAATTTTTTGCATAATTTTGACCTGCTGCTTTCCTTGAAATGCTCGTACACAAAATCTGACAAATAATAAATGGAAATGTACCAGCATACTGCTTTTGAGCCTTACTTGTANTGAAATGCTCGTACACAAAATCTGACAAATAATAAATGGAAATGTACCAGCATACTGCTTTTGAGCCTTACTTGTATGATTTTATGTAAATGGCTTGGATCTTTTAGTTTGTGCGTCTCAAAAACAGCAAAATCGTTATTCTTGCATGTTCGTATAATAAAGCTATGGAACCAGTTTTTTTATTGAACTGAAATAACTTCAAATATACTTTCTAAAAAACCAACAATTTCACGCCAAAATGTAATTTTTTTTTTCTTTTGCCTGTCAGCGCTTTTTATATTGTTGCATTCAGAGCCAAGAATTACGCTGGGAGTCACTAGGACATGGATCATGTGAAGGTTCGTTCATTAACAAGCGACGAAGTACCAACTACACTGAGTAGAGATCGAAACACGTTACTAGGTTATTTACTGACACGCCAATATTCGATTAATCATACCGTTATGTTGCTCGTGTTATTGCGACGCACTTTGACAAAGCTGTGAAGCCCTAGTTAAAAAAAGCGGGAAATAAGAGAAAGAGAATTGTGTGCAACCCCCACAAAGTACAGGATGACAAGAGCGTGGAACGAGTTTGATTATCGCTTAGATGTCATTCGGGCCGCTCATGGTGGTCACATTGAACGNGGATGACAAGAGCGTGGAACGAGTTTGATTATCGCTTAGATGTCATTCGGGCCGCTCATGGTGGTCACATTGAACGTTTATGAAGGTATAGTAAACCAATTATACGGTTCCACGGTTAATTTGATTGGTCAATTAAGGTTGCAGGTTGTTTGNTTTATGAAGGTATAGTAAACCAATTATACGGTTCCACGGTTAATTTGATTGGTCAATTAAGGTTGCAGGTTGTTTGGTTTTGATGTTATAGACCTTCAAAGTTGAGGTATTCTTTTATTCTCATCCTGTGTAACAAGGCTTCTGATTGCGGCACCAGCCAGTAAACAAACACAAGAAGCTTCGCTTAATAATACAGTGCTGTTACCAACGGGTTCTTCAGAGGCGTTGGGGGTAAAGCGAGATGAGTACGGAGAAACGCCGGATTGCAAGGGTGGGGGGGGGCAGGAGTTACCCGAGGAAACCCGTCGTCCCGCGGCATCGACCGATGCTGCTCCCACGGGAGTGATACCGCCGGGGATCGAACCCTGTTCGCCGCTGTGGAAGGCGAGCTCTCTAACCGCTGCCCACCGCGGCCTCCTGCTGTTTCAATAGTTCGCGAAATACCTGGGTGTGTGGGTTACAGAGTGCTTAGAACATTCAGATGTGAAACGTCCGCTTATATCGCGAACCCCAGGCCGTACACTCCAGCAAAATGGCGTCCCTGTCGAGCAACATATTGGAGCGCGTTGCGCTGATCTCGCCAGCCAGCATCCCCACCAATAGGGAGGCTTCCGCAGCATGCAGTAGCCAGTCAGACACGAAGCCTGCTTTCAGATAATCTCGCATCCAATCAGAGAGTGGGCACGTCCACATCAAAGAAACCACCACGTGATTTCGNAGATTAATAAAACATGTGTAATTTTGGCTGTGCGGGGGTTTTTCAAGGTTAAAAAAATAGCTTAAAAATTTTTTTAAAAATTTTTGTTTTACACCGGCATTTGAATAAGAGTAAAACATTTCGTAGTCTTTGACTATAACAGTTTCGCGATCACGTCGTGGTATTGAAATTAGAGTTAAACTACGAGATTAATAACCTGAGAGAGTAGCAAGAAACTTGCTCAGTTTATGGTGAAGTTTGAGTGTTTAAAGTTTTGCCAACTGCTGCCAGGTGGCTCGTGCTATCTCTTGATTTTTGACGCAATAGGTTAAAAGCCGGTTACACACGGTACACTTTCTTGGACCAGAAGGTGGACACCATTCTTGTGTTTACTTTCAGCTAATATATATTCTTCCGCTACCTGTTCATGTAAACACTGCTTCGTGAATAATAAACACAACACGGGAATTTATACTGAATTATTATTTACATTTTGAATTCCTGAATTTGCCCCCAAGGATAAATTATCACATATCCACCTTCTTGCATTTTATTTAAAAGTACGTATTCGCGTCTACGGAATGTCGTCAGAGGTTGGTGGCCCATCCGTCCGTCTGTGTCGAAATTGAGAGTTTGAGAAATATTTTACGGATTGACGGATAGAAAAAAGTTGCCCTGCGATTGGTTGAAGATCACGTGACAGTCGGACGAATGCGACGGATGGTTGTGAGTTTAGCATCTTGGATTTACGTATTTTCCTCCATAACTTAATTTTTGCAGTCAATATTCATAAACCAAGCTTGTCAAGGCATAGGGAACATTTTAACAGTTATTTCGAAATCGCACTTATTTTTCTTACATGATTAGTTTCACATCTGTAACCGTAATCAGACATTACCTAATTATTTAATAATTTAAATCCCACGTGGGAAAATACAGGTCTCATTGAAACCCTACAAATTTACAAAAATTCGTTAAGTAGTCATCTATGTCATGTCGAGCTTTCATTTTTTATTTCTGGTCATACATTTTCATTAAGAAGATTAGTAAGAAAATTTGAATATGGAGTGGATACTACCCCCTTAAGGAGCTCCGTATCTTCGAATGCAATCATGGAGCGCATTTCCGTGGGCATAGANATGGAGTGGATACTACCCCCTTAAGGAGCTCCGTATCTTCGAATGCAATCATGGAGCGCATTTCCGTGGGCATAGAAGCCCCCTTTGGCGTTATAAGGACCTCCACTGTAATTACGATCACCACCACAGATCACCCTCGAATCATATTTACACTGGAATTCCTTGTTCACTGTGGCTTTCCTATCATCTCTTCAAATAATGGTTTTGTTCAGTTTGTATTTTTACTTGTACTTCATTATCGCGCATATTCTGAGGTATGCGTTCGAAATGAGTGCAGTGCAGGTCAAAAAATTAATTTCTTATTTCCTAACAAAAAAAATAATAAATCTAAAATGAAAGCCCTGTCACTACGGCCTCATACGCTTTCTAGCGGGCATGGGCGCAGGAACCACGAGAATTTGGAAAAAAAATCTCTTTTAAATATGTACTCATACTGGAAACATATGCTCTCTACGCTATTGCATTTCCGTATATTAAATGTATATTTCTATAGAAGTTGCCGTGAATACGTGGAAAACTTTCACACAGTGAGCACCACACGCAAGCATTGTTTATTTAGGNTTTCTATAGAAGTTGCCGTGAATACGTGGAAAACTTTCACACAGTGAGCACCACACGCAAGCATTGTTTATTTAGGTTTGTAATCGCCCGACGTAATCCTATCCTTGGCAATGCGCGATTCTGATCAGTCAGCTGCCGAACCCTCCTTTCCCNTTTGTAATCGCCCGACGTAATCCTATCCTTGGCAATGCGCGATTCTGATCAGTCAGCTGCCGAACCCTCCTTTCCCGCTTACCAGGGTCTTGCAGCGCGAATATGTCAACGTCGTTTGGAAGCACGCTCGCCGTATTGATGTCAGCGCTGTATATCAAGTTGAAAACTAGTACAAATCGATGGGAATTCATCGGGAATATTGATGAGAACGCAGGGTGGGAGAAGACGGGAGCCCTATGGGGACGATAAAGAAAGGGAAAACGTATTGGTTCATGCACTACGTTGTCTGCAGCGGAAGATAACGGAAGGAGAAATAAACGGAAAAAAANAAGGGAAAACGTATTGGTTCATGCACTACGTTGTCTGCAGCGGAAGATAACGGAAGGAGAAATAAACGGAAAAAAAGAGGAAGCGGAAGAAGCAGGTTTAGAATTCTGAAAGACATCAAGGAAGGAAGAAGTTAACAGCGAGTAAAAATAAAACTCAAAAGGCGGGTGAGAAAAATTTAGATTGTCCTTACAACACCTGCCACTGTCANAGGGAAAACGTATTGGTTCATGCACTACGTTGTCTGCAGCGGAAGATAACGGAAGGAGAAATAAACGGAAAAAAAAGGGGAAGCGGAAGAAGCAGGTTTAGAATTCTGAAAGACATCAAGGAAGGAAGAAGCTAACAGCGAGTAAAAATAAAACTCAAAAGGCGGGTGAGAAAAATTTAGATTGTCCTTACTATACCTGCCACTGTCAGGACATATTCAAGAAATAAAAATAATCAATCCGTGATTAAGATGTTAAAATGATGAATAAATGGCGAACACTGTTGACCAATGTGAATGCATATTTAATAATCCGATATGATTGATGTTCTTTGTATTAAAGAACTTGAATTAATATAGCACCATTACGTTAGAATCCGTTCAGTACGGTACAAAATATCGTACCTAATATAATCACTTTATTCACACTGACATATCATTAATGCCAACCTACCACCGGTTTCCTAGCATACAGATTAAGTATATGTATAATATTATTTCGATGTTTAATTTCTTTGACGGAGTTGCCGTTGCAATAATTAAACCCCTTTGAACCATATTGAGCGAATCGGAAGTATAATTTAGAATGTATGTATTACAAAGAAGCGTAACTCCCATATGTACACACAATATATGTTACCTAAGAGTATTTGCACTCCAAGCTTCTATCCATTTAAGTTATACTTTTATCTGTGTGAACGGGAAAATATTGCAGCTCCCGAAATGTANGCACTCCAAGCTTCTATCCATTTAAGTTATACTTTTATCTGTGTGAACGGGAAAATATTGCAGCTCCCGAAATGTAATTGCTACTCGTTTGTTTTTCTCAGCTTCGTCGCTGTTCTTTGTTTGAAGTCTTTGCTTAGTGTCTTTTTTCCAATTTTTGTGCAAGAGTTTGACACGGTCTTATTTTTTGTATTATTTAAAAATAGTTATTTTTAACTTGTGTTCTTCCACGAGGATAAGCAGTCTCTGACTAAGGGTCTTCGTTTTTCTTTAGTTTCTCTGAGCGTGTTCTCGGTCGTTCTTGATCGCTACTTCAACTTAACGTATAAGTAGCTAAGTGCCAGCCCATCAGATTCAAGAAATTTATTTTTTTTGCGTTTATTTTCATTGCTACCAACTTCCGCCTAGACTGTATATTGTGAACGATATACTTAAATTGAGAATTTAATACGTTTGAAATAGAAGTTGAATCTTCAATTTTTTAAGATAAAGTTATGGTCACATGCATCTACTAGTTTTGAATATTACGAACAGTTGTTCATATATGAATATACTATATTTTTATACATACAAAAATACACGCGCATACACAAGACTTTTCCATATGGCAGATACAGGATATTTGGTGTGACTGCATTACGGCTTATTAAAGACGCCCACCCTTCGACAAGTCTCAATTTACGAGCACCCGGTATCATAATGGTTCGAAGCGNTTACGGCTTATTAAAGACGCCCACCCTTCGACAAGTCTCAATTTACGAGCACCCGGTATCATAATGGTTCGAAGCGTACTAACATAATAAGTTCCTGCTGTCTTTAGCAGTTCTTTTTAAGACCGTAGGGTAAAAAATAATTTTTTTTTTGTTTGGTATTACCGTCAATAGAGTTTTATTTGTTTATTAATAACTGAAATTTTTGCAGTTATAAATTCAGGCCGTACACAATGTGTACTTAATCAAAATAGTGTTATTTTTTACCGGTAATATACACTGCCTGACTCAGTGGACAATTATTTTTNTTACGGCTTATTAAAGACGCCCACCCTTCGACAAGTCTCAATTTACGAGCACCCGGTATCATAATGGTTCGAAGCCTACTAACATCATAAGTTCCTGCTGTCTTTAGCAGTTCTTTTTAAGACCGTAGGGTGAAAAATAATATTTTTTTTATGTTTGTTATTACCGTCAATAGAGTTTTATTTGTTTATTAATAACTGAAATTTTCGCAGTTATAAATTCAGGCCGTACGCAATGTGTACTTAATCAAAATAGTGTTATTTTTTACCGGTAATATACACTGCCTGACTCAGTGGACAATTATTTTTTGCTGCGGATAACTGATTCGTTAACCGTGTTACTGGTCGGGGTTTTGATTAACACACATTACTATAGGCGAACACAAAACGGACACCTTATTGGCTGTATCAATGGAGCAAGTTTCGTGCCAACTTCTGAAACCGTAAATTATATTAGGTATGCGAAGGTTGAGGTGTTTCATTGGACCTTTTAATTGTTTTCCTGTTATTTTTGTAGTGTTGTTACGCGGTCGCTACTGTGCTTCGCTGCCCTTGACCCGCCCGGCGCGGGCGAAGGAGTGTGTGAAGGCCACGCCGTGATTTGAGGAACAAAGGCGCGCCGCCGCGCATGCCATTGCGTGCCGCTGCGATAAGTCTACGTATCTCGCGCGCTCCTGGCCTTCGGAAGATTGAATTACTAAGGTTATGTACGAAAGAATGTTCTGGTTATTGATGTAACCTCGTAGCGTGGCTAGGGGTGCGGGGAACCTTCCAGATCATGGCAAGTGAGACTATTTCAGCCGCGACGGTCTCCGAGCGGCAGTTTTTTTTTTAGAGCCGAGAGTCTGGAGGATTGCGCGACCTTAAGCGACAGGACAGCGAATCGACGAGCCAGCTTAGCGTCGAGTGAAGTCTGCGGACAGCGGGCATCAGCGCAGCACAGAGAGAGAGAGAGAGAGAGAGAGAGAGAGAGAGAGAGAGAGAGAGAGAGACAGACAGACAGACAGACTGGTAGGCGGGACTACTGAACTGGATGCGTCAGTGTAAGACGCTGCCAAAGATTGCAACAGACAGACTGAATATGTGTTAATAATGAGTGTGAAGTAAGTGACAGTAGTCAACATAAAGACACTGAGTAACATGACTAATAGTGGAGATATATAGTTAAATGTTGTAGTTAATAGCTGTGTGAATAAATTAAAATCGGATTAAGTTTTTTTATTTTTATGAAGACCTCCATCCCTCACGAACTTGAATACACCCATATAACGTCTTGTTTAGGCTATTTATGGTATAGTGAACATTTTTTAATGCCCTGCTGAATTTTTCTTCCAGCCAATTTCTATGTTCCCGCCAATTTTATAGTATAAACATTGCCATGTGACTAATAAACATAGTGCATAGGTTTCACCACTATAAAAAATTATCATCCGAGTTGTAAAAAAATTTATTATTGTTGTTAATATCTGTTGGGGGGGNTTATCATCCGAGTTGTAAAAAAATTTATTATTGTTGTTAATATATGTTGGGGGGGGGGAGGGGCTTTAAAAAGTGCTCACTTTACCGCGAATAGCATATAACATTATATCGTCAACTTTAAGCTCTGAGTGATGTCATGTTAAACTACCAGTCTAAACAATTTGTAGTGTTACTACACTATAAAAAAATTCCTGGTAAACTTCCTAAACTGTAATGGAAGTTTTTGACTTATACAGTGTATGGTAATGGTACAACGTATCCGGCTGAAAATATTGTATCGCTACTATACAACGTTGAGAACTTCCCTACGCATTTGACTCTTTCCTGAGCAACTGTAGGGATGTTAACAAGAATGTATGGGGAAATATTTTACCATTCGCGCTTTGTCGATGTACGTATACACTAAAATGGTAAATTTACAAATTATTTCTTACAGTGTAGAGTCTGTTCACGGTTAACTGAGCACTTTTGAAAACGCCGCTTAGGCGCTACTTTCTCCTCGTTTCGTATGTTCCTGCCGTACGTAAAATATATTCATTGCCATAGGCCTAGTGAATTGGTTATCGACCTATGAACATGCTTCTGAAATGCCAATTCCTTACTCTAATCATAGGCGCCGACTAATTGTCTCCAGAAGGCGACAAATATTAAACATTCTGTACCCGTACTTCTGTTCATTTCAATACTATCGCTCTCTCTCTCTCTCTTCTCTCATATTACGGCAAACATCTTAGTATTAAAAATTGTAAATAAATCTGCTGACTATTTGCAATTTCGTTTACTTAAATACCTATAAATCAAATATATTTTAATAGTTTACTATANATTTGCAATTTCGTTTACTTAAATACCTATAAATCAAATATATTTTAATAGTTTACTATAAAGTCCATTCGTGCAAACTTTTCAAAACCCATGCCAAAGTTCTACTTTCAAGGTATTCCTCCGCCTCATTTTTAGAAAATTTTACCAAAGGGACAACGCACTGAATTCGTGCGCACTCAAGAGTAATACCATTTTGTATAAGAACTATTTCTTACTAGGCATTACCAACCCACCAATTTTTCAACGTTTGTATTCATATAGACAGGAATTAGAAATTAAATAATGTGATTTATTTATAGAATATAAGTAAAAGTTCAATAGAAGTATGAAACGTTTGCGATACATGACATGTTTAGAAAACAACAAAGCCGTTCACACACGAGGGGTTTTTTCAAACGTTAGATTCAAAAAGTGTGAATAAACGGCAAATATACTAGAGTACACGAGTGCATACGTATATACACATATACATGTTTATCAATTACTACCCCGATAATAATATTCTTCATCTGTTAATTACAAACCCCTTTCGTTGCGGTTCTAACGTGTCTGCCACACCTCATTGCTGTGTTGTTATCTCGGACATGTTTATCGCCGGCTCAGGCCCNATGCCCCAAGCTAGCACTTCCTCCCCGACTTTTTTTACTACTAATCGTCTTGCTATAGGTTGTTCGCGGTAAAGTGAGCACTTTTTGAGGCACACACGTCAGACGTAATAACCAATAAACACATTTCATTGTCGCCTTGGGCTTTTGGTTTTTAGTATTAATTGTATACATTGTGTTTATTATTCACGTAGCAGTGTTTACATTAACACGTAGCGGAAGGATATAAATTTACTGAAAGAAAAAAGTAACCAGGGCTTCGAAACTGCCCACTTTACCGTGGACAGCCTATACCTCCAAACCGTGATGCTGGAAAGTGCAAGCTCGAAATCCAATCTGAGATAAGACCACCATCTGCAGGATCGAAATCGTTTTGCAGATTCTATAAGCCAGTGTGAGCTGTAATAGTGTTCGTGAGGTTTNAAGCTCTCACATTATCTCTCTTCCTCATTCATGAAATCTGCCACGCATTATTCTCCACGTGTACGGGACTTTATAGGAATACACTGGGAAAAAAACACTTAGTGGCAGACATAAAATGTTCTGTTAGTTTTCACCTTGTAATTTTTTGTGCTTAACAGTGAATTATATTGTTATCACTAAGGTGAATCTTCCCTAGTCATATTGGATTCGTGGTTTTTCTACACTGCAAAAAATAAACGTAAATTGACACATGCATTTTTTTAGTGTATCCTTAACAACTACAGTACACGTAATTTTACACAAATTTTAGAATTCAGATAGAACTAAAAGTCTTTGGCAAAATGCATGGATCTATGACTTAGTAAACATAATGATGGTGTTAATTTACACATTTTAAATTATGTGTAAAAACATACCCACTCTGTACTAAAACCATAAATAGTGTATTTTTACTGCTACATGGTCATTGTGTAAACACTCAATGTCAGTGTAGTTGTACAGGTTTCATTGTATAGTGTTACAATGACCTTGTATGTGTAAACTTGCATTACATTCTGGAGTGTCTGCGAACGTGAAGTTACACATACAACAAATGTTAAGTAATTTTACTTTTTTTATGTGTAATTTGCTCAAACGAGTACAGTAAGTATCATCTTACACTAAATTTCCTAGGAATTCAATGATAACTACAAGTATTCGCTTAAAATACGTCGTCTAGTGGTAGGAAGTAGAACTACTTCGAATTCCATTTGTGTGATCAAAACGCAAACTAAACTCCCGCTGATGGGGTAAGCTTGCTGTTTACAACAACTGCGTATTTTTGTAGGATATGAAAGTAATTTGCTATCCACATTTGGAGATAATTATTTTATAAACCTGTTTAACTACCAAGTTACAGAACGGAGTACAATGACGTGAAAATTGTAAAAGTACACGTACATAATACGTGAAATAATATGACACAGTTGTAAAAGAACCGACACTGACAGTAAAATTACTTGATAAAACAGTGATAAATGTTCAGAGATTGTGTATTTACAGTGAGTGTGTGATTTTACTTTTGCGTTAGTTATAAGACAAAAACACTGAGATAAAATCACAATTTCGATGACTGTAAATTTACTTGCCACGGAGAAAAAAAACACGAATGTTACACTATAAGTAAATAAAATTGACATACATACGTGTAAAAATACACCGATTTTGGTGGAGACACTTGGTAACACACACATTTATATTTTTACAAGATTTCCTGACGGGCGTATCTGAGTTCGTGAGGGATGGAGGTCTTTATAAAAATAAAAGAAAAAAATTTGATTTTAGTTTATTCACACTGCTATTATTTACAGCATTAATCTATCTCCACTATTTCTGTTTTTATTTCTCAATGAGCTCAACATTTAGTGTCTATTTTTACTCCAATTAGCGTCCTACTTAATGTCTCTGCTTGGTTATAGGCAATTAACACATACTTTTGATTAACACATTTTCCGACTGTCCATTACCATCATTTGTAGTGTCTTTCACTCACGCACCCAGCCCAATAGTCCAGCCTGCCAGTCGCACTCTTCACTGCTCGATATTCGCAGTCGTATATTTCCCTTCCGCGGGTCACTTCCGACCCGGCGGCCTGTTGCACAATTTATACTCTGCTGGCCTTTACCTGGAAAGTTCGATGCGCCTCGAGTCACGATTAGAGAAACCAGGGCAGAAAACCACTAGAACATTCTTCAGATAAATACAGAAACTCAATACAACTAAGGTCAGCAGCGCGCGCCGTAAAAGTGTTATCGTGTTGGCTCGCTTTTTTATAATATATACGTGGCTCTTGGTTTAGCACGCGCTTTTAATTCTGAACATTTAATTGACTTGCTGACGCCGCTATCATATAACTGCTGCCCTTCACTTCCACTCGCTCGCGCGGGATGCGAAGCAGCAAGCGTGTAAGAATATAAAATTACATATATTTTTTTGTACAGTTTAGTTTTTTAATGTTTTCAAAAAATATTCCGAAAGTACCCTATATACCCAACAGTGGTACAAATATAACGGCAGAACTAAAAAAACATAATAACGTTACAATTTTAATCCTGCTAAAATTTGGCAAATCAGTATTGTGACATAAATACGAGTGCGTTGTTCAGTTGTTATGTCTGTACAGCTAGTTGGGTGTAGGGGTACTTAGGGAATTTTCTTTTTAGAAACATAAACAAGCAAGAAAAATCAAGAATTCAGTATGGAGAGGGAAGGTTTCCCTTGAACTGTTGTGGCTCCAAAAAAATTATTGTTGTTACCAAGAAAACATTTCACGAGATAAGTACGAAATATTTTTATCTGCTTACAGGTCCGGTTTTTATTTGTTTCTTTATTTTAAGGATGAAAATTTCAGGGTAACTTGTTATATACCCTACACAGTTTGTTACATATGCAGAATGGGTTCTCAATAACGTTACGTGGAGCCTGATCTTGGACGCATCGCACGCAGATGTGGGCACGCGCGAAGGAGTTGGGCCGCTGGAAGATGAGGATGGAGAGTCCTTTCTTCCTGCAACAGGCGCGATACAGATGTTGGAGAGTTTAGTCATCAAGTAGTCGGCCGACTTGTGTCGAAGTCCTGTAAGCGCGCGAGAATGAGACAGGAGCTCGTGGAAGAAAGGCGTGTTGAAGGGCCGATGGGTAGTAGCGGGGTGTGAGGGAAGTGGGGGATATAAGGACGTCTGGACCCGCATCTTGAATAGCGCGGAGGGGTGTGCGTTTCGGCAGGATCCTTTTCACTTGGTCCTCTCTGGTATTCGAGGAAGGTGCGGGGCGAGGATGTGAATAGGGGCGCGTGCGAGTGCGTGGCCTCGCATGAGATGAACCGACTACGGCGCTTATCACTGCGTTGCGCGCATTCAAATTCCCACGTTCCCCTCCTCTCTTTCCTGCCTATTCCACCTTCCTACGCCATCCTCGCCTCGCCAGACGTGTTCTGAGGAGCTGCAGCTGACTTCTGGAACTGGCTAAAGCGGTCGCGATAACGCGTACGTCCTCCTTTCTTCATTTCCTCTCGCCAAGGAATCACAATGCCCGCTGTTCCACTCGCGTGTTCCCTCGTGTTCTCGGTTAGTTTAACAACTGGACCTTACGGGCAGTTTTACTTAATTTCACGGTTACTTCCAACTTTTCTGAAGCCCTGCGAATGTTCTACTTTCAGGATATACCTCCGCCGACATACCTGTTTTCTCACTGTCTTTACTCGTATTAATTGTAAAAGGAAATATTGTAATTCATAAATAAAATTTAAGTAAAATTTCAATATAAATAAAAATTAGATACCTGTATGGTAATATACCTATAACAAGTTTGTGATACATAATATATTTAGGAAACAACCAAAGATATCAAGTGGGGTGATTAATCAAAGGTTTTATTCAAAAATTGTATAGAAACCACGAATAGATTATACAATACTTTCTCTTTATTGTTGACAGGTTGAAAAAAAATATTTCCTCCGCCTGTAAGAATCCTGTTCTCCTACTGCATATATTTTAACATAAAATTATTTCTTTCGACAGTATTTTTATTCTTTAAGTCAGTTCCAGAGACAATTTTTTTCCTAGATTTTGAGGATACTTTGATGGGTTCGTGAAATTGCATAAATGGTAANATTATTTCTTTCGACAGTATTTTTATTCTTTAAGTCAGTTCGAGAGACAATTTTTTTCCTAGATTTTGAGGATACTTTGATGGGTTCGTGAAATTGCATAAATGGTTACGTGACAGGAAGAAAGAAAATAACTTTCGTAATGTTTTATCGCATGAATATGAGAATGTTAAATTACAATCTTGTTTCGTACCAGTAGAGGGATTACGGGGACTTTGGCATATCGGGACCTGGGACCGGAGTGTCGGAGCTTTTCGTCCTCTGTCATTCCGGTCGGTCGGCGGGCATTATGTATCCTGGTGACTTTGACCTCGACCCTAGTGACCTTAACCCCGGTGACCTTTAATCCCAAAAATTCCAAAATATATTATAAATTATATTTAAAAATATTAAAATTTATTAGAAATATTATTAAAATAATTATTTAAAAGAACTTAAATTTCCGGAGATCCCCCAAATCCCCCTCCACCCATATTCAATACACCATCTTGGTTGGTGCAGTCCGCCATTTTGGTAGGCGTCGCAGCCACCGTCCGCCATCTTAGTTTTTTTCCGTTACTGGAGTTCGTCTCACGCCTTCGTTTGACCGCCATATTGGTTTTTTCGTTTGTCATTTGTTTGTACATTACTGGAATTTGTCTCTCACCTTTGTTCGACCGCCATCTTGGATTATTTTTCGTTTGTCATTTGTTTATACATTTCTGGAGTTTGTCTCTCACCAAGTACAGCACGATGATACGTTGACGCCACGCCACAGTGTTATGTTTTAGACTTATTGGTAGCTACAATATTACAGTATTGCTAGGAATTAGAAAGTTTTACATATCCAGTTAGCAGTTCACAGTTTCAATCAAGCCTCAGGAAGTTGTTCATTGGTTACTATCCGAGTGATTAAGTTACTGTATCCCGGGCTGGTTATAGTCTATCCGTAGTTATTTCTAACTTTTATGGAGCCCTTTTAAAGCTCTACTTTCAGGCTGCTCTTTAAGTATCCTTCCGCATCCTGCTAGGTGCAAAACAGGTTACAACAAAGGAATAATTCTATATACAAAATTAAATGCATACCTAACGTTGCATTTCTGAAAACCTAGATATTACAATGATAAAACGTTTTACTTTACAAACAACGCAAACACAACACAAAATAACTAATTTTTACCAGCCACTGCTAACATACTTCTTTTATAGCTGCTTTCAATTCAAGTTGACTACGCAATAAATATTACAATTCATAGAAAACATATAGGTGAAACATTTATTAATAAAAAAACAACGTATGGTGATTCCAATGAACTCATAAAACGCGCGTGATACATGCTTTGTGGAAATACCGTGAATACACTATAACACGGAATTCGATGACTGTTTCCTTGTTGGCGTGTTCTGTCAACGGCGATCCAAAATAAAACGTCATTTAAATGCACATGTGTTTTGAATTCTTGTTTAAAAATAAACCAATTTCACGGATTATTGTTACGTCCGCATTGTGGAAAAAAAAAAACTTTGGCATAAAACTTTAATGTGTGCTGCTGGGAAAGAAAATAGACAAACACGTGTAACGCGAAATTGTGTGGAGTAAAGTATACTTCACCTAGTTTTTAGCACTTTTTCCTGACGTACCATGTGGGCCCCAAACTNTTTTTCCTGACGTACCATGTGGGCCCCAAACTTCAAGGCAACCTTTGCGCTGTACCCACAAAAAAAAAAAGGTCATTATTCTTCTTATACCGAAAAAAGGAACTCGAAAAGCACGTGTAAAATGAGAGCTGTTGTTACAGGCGTTGCCCTGCACACATCCCCTTTGGCAGTAACGGCGCGGAAAAAGAAGCCCGGACGTCAGAAATGTAGATGCGCGGAAGCGATACCGGGAGAATGGAGACTGGAAGGGCCCCGCCTCATACCCCAAACAACCTCTTCAAGACCTCTTGCATCGCATCTGCGTCACGCCGGACTCCGTCAAGGGGGTAGAAGAAAAGCTGGTAGAGAGAGAGAGAGAGCGAGAGAGAGAGAGAGAGAGAAACGGCGGAGATTTCTTATTAGAAGCGCGTGGCGTAATGGTGCAAGCGAAAACTCCCCAACTCCTCGCCCGCGTCTTTTGTCGAGGTGGCGGCGATTGACCCGTCCCGCCTCAGAACAAGAGGCCGGGTGCTCGGGTCCTCCGAGGGACAAACTTCCCGCGCCTTCGCTTGTGTTTTTAATCACCGAGACTCATCTTTTGTCTTCGCGTTGCAGGGCGGGGAAACCTCGCCTCCCCCTCCTGCCCCGCTAGTTGCCGAAGGGGGGTCTCGATCTGATGAGCCACCGCCGAGTGTAAGGGCGAGAACTAGTCCCCCCCTCGCGAAGAAGGGGGTGGCGACCGACACCTTGCGCGCTCTCTATTCGCAGTTTGTTTTTGTTCCTGGCTAAGCACCGTGCGCGATCCATTATGCTGATTATTCCCTCGCGAGGCAGTTAANTCGCAGTTTGTTTTTGTTCCTGGCTAAGCACCGTGCGCGATCCATTATGCTGATTATTCCCTCGCGAGGCAGTTAACCAGGGCTACGTCGGAACAGGGGATCAGGCTCCGTGCATTATAATCAACACGGACCAGAAAATTAAAAACAATTTAGAATTTTTTTTTTTTAAATTTTAAAATTAATTTGCTCTGTTCGCTAACATTACTTAAGTGCTTAGACTCTTGACAGTAGAAAAATTGCTCCAGAAAGATATAAACAGAATGTTAAANTCGCTAACATTACTTAAGTGCTTAGACTCTTGACAGTAGAAAAATTGCTCCAGAAAGATATAAACAGAATGTTAAAAATTAAGTCTATAAATTGCAATCGCTGCGGAAAATTATTAAAAATTACAAATAATATTTTTTAATCCGCACCGAGAAACAGTGGCAGCTAAAAAAATGTTTTATGACAATGCACTTTGCTAATTGTTTTTGTGATGAATGCAAAAATCTTTTTTTTCAGTTATTAGTTCTATTTTTGTTACTGAGTACACAAATGACTGCTTATTTTGTAATGCTTTTAATGTGTNTTTTTTTCAGTTATTAGTTCTATTTTTGTTACTGAGTACACAAATGACTGCTTATTTTGTAATGCTTTTAATGTGTTTTGTGCAGACTAAAAGTAAAATAATTCAGTATTCACCAAAAAAATTTTGACGAGGTGATTTCCCAATTTTGCACCTCCAATTCTCTACGATAACACCAAATTTTCGCACCATGTCAACAAGTTACTAAGGACGCAAACATTCAAAATCAAAAATTTATCTTCCAAATATATATATATAATATACGCGTGCCGATATTGGGATATCTTGACTATTGTTACTCTTTGCTAGAGGGACTGCCTAACCGGCTGGTAGCAGCAGCTGTTGAGGTGATAGTTTAGTGAGTGAACACACGTAAGAGTGCAAAACTCACTCACTAACTATCGCCAACAGCTGCTGCTACCAGCCGGTTAGGCAGTCCCACTAGCAAAGAGTAACAATAATCAAGATATCCCAATATCGGCACGCGTCACGGCAGNCCAGCCGGTTAGGCAGTCCCACTAGCAAAGAGTAACAATAATCAAGATATCCCAATATCGGCACGCGTCACGGCAGACTCAGCTGAAGTAAGTTACTGTTCATTCCTTTGGAGCTACGTAGTGCCACAATGTTTCATTCTTGCAAGACGCAAACACCTACGTCGCTTACTTTCAACCAGGTTTTACGTTCATGTGCATTCTGGGGAAAGAAAACAACGAAATATTAGGAATATCTGGCGTGCACAGTTACGCGCTAATTACAGCACCAAGTGTAAGGCACGTGTTTTGAATCTCGTTTGAGGCATGGTTACACGTGCAAGTTAAGACATAGTGTAGAAACCACCTACGAATAATCTACCGACGTAAATGAACGTCTTCGGGATAAAACTGGAAATGAATGCCTAGGGCTCGTGTGGTTCACAGGCTATATATCTTCGTGTGTTTAGTGTGAGAGTGATTTGCTAATGCAAAGCACATATTTTTCGTGCGCCGGGAATCCGTCCGGGGGAGGGGGCGTGACATGTTTGTACTCGTTACTCCTATCTTTGTTTTAAAAACGAGGCGGAGTTATCCAGACCTTCCTCCCTCCGAATTTATTACGTTAGCGACGCAAGGAGACCTTGAACACGCAGTTAAACGAAATATTTACGTTCACTATAGAGTCCGCGGTGGGAGCTGATAGTAACGTCGTTATAGAATAAGTAGGAATACAGAAGCGAATCTGCAGCGCGTGCTCCAGTAGCCGGTCGAGCGACCCGCCGAAATGATCCCAGGACTCGTCAAAACTGAGTCAGGTAAGCGGCTAGCTTACATATAAACTAAGGAAATTAAAACACCAAGTGTGCACGTCCTTTTGAACCAGGAACTTGTATANTGCACGTCCTTTTGAACCAGGAACTTGTATATTCTTGCAGAGTTACAGACTTGTAGATACACAAAGATTTAGGGCCGTTCCTAACGATGATGCCACCCCCCCCCCTTTTACATAATTTCTTCCCTTTTCCCCAAGGTGTAAAATTGACTATACTAAATGTGCATAGGGTCTATATTTGCCTATATTCGGAGTATGTTTCTAACAACCTTCGATGCCATGGCCAAAGCGCCATTGGTTAGACGTTTTGAAAGAAAAATTATCATCAGATTTCGGGTTATGGGTTACAGTATTTTTGAAACGGTTCGGTTCGTGAACTGGTTACGCGCTGCTGCTGCTGCTGGTGTTAAAGTGTGCTCGTGACAGGACAAACGACGCCATTGCTTTAATAAGGCGCAATAAAACGTAGCAAGCTATATAGCCTAATATATGCACATTATTAGAATATATCCGAAATGAATGTATGTGAAGCATCAGGATCTGACGTCAATGTTCCTCCATGTCAGACCATATTGCCTCCTGTCTCCGTGCTACGGGTGGCCCAACACCATACTGAGTGAATCCTGCAAGTGTTGGTCACACCATAAAAGGTCGTTATATCGCAAAAAAAAAAAAAACACCCGGTTTTGGAGTTAAAACAGTCGTTTGAAATAATATGCACCAGAATATGTAAAAGATATGATATTTTTTTCGTATTTTATCTTTGAGCCGACCTATACAAAGATGGTATTTGGGAGACCTAAATGTTTGATATTTTGTCTCACATGTGGTATAATCCTTTAAAGGTATGTTTAAAGTGAGTTTTGAAATTTTGGGGATTGGTGTCCCCGCTCTATTATATATAATCTACTTGAAACTTTTTGTTCCTCCGACAGCTCGAATTGCAATGAACTTACAAAAAATTTGGATAATGTTACCGAAGTTCATCTGCCACCACCCGGAAAACGGACCACAGAACTTCTTCTGTAATTACAGTTGATTAGTCTTATGGAACACGCTGCCGCCAGCCGATTAATTAGGGAACCGAGAACGACAAGACGCAGTCGGACGTATTGCACATTAAGTAGCAACGCGCGGCCAACCACGCCGTCGCACGGAACACACAGCTAATTCCCTTCAAACATGTCCAGCTGTTTGCACCGTTACGCTGACTCCGAACTTGTTCCGGGGGCCGCGGCGGTGTCGTGGTTAGACTACTCGCCTCCCACCTAGGCGAACAGGATTCTATTTCCGGCGGAGTCGCCTCCGGATTATTTGCATGCGGGAATCGTGCTGGACGATGCCGCTGGTCGGCGGGTTTTCTCGGGGTTCTCCATATTACCCCGCCCTCGCATTCCGGCGCTGCTCCATACTCGCCTCACTTCACCCTCGCCGGCTCTCAAGACCTCGATGTTAAGAACCACCCAATTCTCTCCGTTCTCCACTCCCTAACTTGTTCCGGGCTCAGTCACATCAGAACGACTTTTCTTGTGTGCTTCGCTATGATTGGCTGCTCTATAGTAAACAGTGTTATTAATATGACTGAAATTGGCGGGCTGTACTNCTTGTGTGCTTCGCTATGATTGGCTGCTCTATAGTAAACAGTGTTATTAATATGACTGAAATTGGCGGGCTGTACTGCTATAATAATAAGTAAAAAGGCATGTCAGAAATCTATATTCCATGTAATGTTGCAGTCGAAATACTTTGATTTTGTTTTATAATTCAAAAACATTAATAAGTAATTCTTGAAAGAAATTATGAATAATTACAAAAACACGTATTTTGAGATAAGCATTTCCATCAGTTTGCATTCAGCCACAGAAGTGTAATCGCTGAAAATAATTGTGTTCGCAAGCGTGATAAAACATGGCTGCTGAACGACTTTACAAGCGACAAGTGTAAAACATTCGTTTGACCAGGGCCTTTTTCCTCTTACGTGAGATGCAACGAATCTGTTGTAGCTTCTGTTTGCTTCTGTATGCTGCTGTATTCTGTGATCAAGCGCAGGTAGCTGGGACTGGGGAGGTTTTTTGTGCCCAGCGCAAGCGAGGCTATACGTAATGATATATTATGGCATCGCGAGCCCAGATGTCGGCTTCCCTTTCGCCTCGCGGCATACGACCGGCAGAAGATAATTTTTTGGCGGAGCACCAAAAAGATGCGAGGACGCCGTGAAAGTTTTTCTTTGCCTTTGTCTGCTTGCTGGAAGCCCTCTCAAAGAACACGTAAATTTTTACAGTTGTTAATTCCAGTGTCACTAACTAAAGCTAAATTCTTCCGAGAACCTTTTGACTATAAATTATATCCCAGTCTTTGCTCCCGGAGTTGGGACGCTTCCCATGGACGGCTGCTGATTGGACGAGTTTCGTGGCATCTATAAGAATATAAGATATTACTGAAATATCTCAGCAACGATGTGGCACCAAAGTTGCGAATTCCCCTACGGTCGTGGCACTGAGNTATAAGATATTACTGAAATATCTCAGCAACGATGTGGCACCAAAGTTGCGAATTCCCCTACGGTCGTGGCACTGAGCTCACAAAGCAGTATTAGCGATAGGGTCTATTAATTATTGCAATGTATAAGCCTACTGTTTAAATGTGTTCTGCCTCGACTAGCTATTGTTATCCGCTCTAATAATCAATAACTGGGTAGTAGTTTTATTGGTTCTGTACACAGTAAAAAATGTGTATATTTTACTGAGAATTTTTTTTAATTTTACAAATGCTTGTAACAGTACAAAGATGTCTCTTGTAAAACTATACTCTTTTGTAAAACGACAAGGGCCGTGTTTTTAATAGACCTCAGGAAATGTTTGTACTATACTGACGCGTATCCAAGAGCTTCAGCAAAATGGCGGACACTCAACAACGTAAAACAATATATATCTGTTTGTGCAAAAACTATGGGTGATGAAAAGTGTGGTTGCGTTCAAAAATCAATGTATTGCAAGTTTGAATAACGNTATAAGATATTACTGAAATATCTCAGCAACGATGTGGCACCAAAGTTGCGAATTCCCCTACGGTCGTGGCACTGAACTCACAAAGCAGTATTAGCGATAGGGTCTATTAATTATTGCAATGTATAAGCCTACTGTTTAAATGTGTTCTGCCTCGACTAGCTATTGTTATCCGCTCTAATAACCAATAACTGGGTAGTAGTTTTATTGGTTCTGTACACAGTAAAAAATGTGTATATTTTACTGAGAATTTTTTTTTAATTTTACAAATGCTTGTAACAGTACAAAGATGTCTCTTGTAAAACTATACTCTTTTGTAAAACGACAAGGGCCGTGTTTTTAATAGACCTCAGGAAATGTTTGTACTATACTGACGCGTATCCAAGAGCTTCGGCAAAATGGCGGACACTCAACAACGTAAAACAATATATAACTGTTTGTGCAAAAACTATGGGTGATGAAAAGTGTGGTTGCGTTCAAAAATCAATGTATTGCAAGTTTGAATAACGNCTGTTTGTGCAAAAACTATGGGTGATGAAAAGTGTGGTTGCGTTCAAAAATCAATGTATTGCAAGTTTGAATAACGCAAAACACTTGAAACAACTCAAATAATTATAATAAAACGAAAATTTCAATCAAACGTGACCGTATTACTCATGAACTGTTAATGTTTCCTTGCTACACAGAACTCTTAAAATGTAATAAATGTATTCTTCTTAATCAAATAACTTACTTAATATGTTGTAGGCCTAGGTACCTGCAGCCTTATTTACTATGAATAAATAAGTGTTAAGTTTGTAAGTCAAGTTGGTCTTGTGGTTAAGGATGAGGGCAAAGAGCTGTGTGAAGGGTGTGGATGTAGTCCCTGTGCTGGCGAAGTATAAATTTTTTTTTTGTAAATTATATTTCAAAATATTAATTTTTAGTTTTTTTTCTGATATTAATTCATTACATTTGTTTCCTAAAAGGAAATAAATAATTTCATGCGCACTTATCAGTAACGCAAGTTGTAATACAAGGCTATCATTTGTAATATTACAAATATATGTTTTGCAGAATTTACATGAAAACTGTTTGTAGTTTTACAAAGGATTTTCTTGGCAACTGGGTTTCCAAGGATTTTTCTTGTAAAGGTACAAAAAAAATTTAGAGTGCATGGTCTCGCGATAGCGAACCCACAAAACACGACCAGGTATGCTTGTTTCTAAATTATTAAACGTGAGTTTGCTAATTACGTACGCTCGCAGCCCCGATAACCACTCGTTTCCGGGCGATATACCGCGCCGCCGTTCTGCATCTTATATTGTCGCGACGAATATTTAACTGACCTAGCCGCGGTTGAGTACCTCCGTTCCTCCGCGGGGAGGCCTAAACCAGCGTTTACGCAAGTGCCCCGTCGCTACCGACCGACAATCTCTGGGAGCCGAAGTGGTGTTGTGGTTGGGCTACTCGCCTTCCACCTAGACGAACTGGGTTCTATACACGGCTGGGTCACTCCCGGATTTTCGCAATCGTGCTGGACTCTGCCGCTGGTCGGAAGGTTTTCTCGGGGATCTCCCGTTTCCCCCGCCCTCACATTCCGACGGTGCTCTATCTCACCTCCTTCCACCTTCGTCTGCTCTCGAGACCTCGTTACGAGCCGCCCAAAACACTCTGCACGCCAGTCTAGTGTCCTGTGCAAAGCGGCGATGGGGTGCTTGTAGCAAGTATGAGTGTCACGTTTGTCTTCAGAAAGCCGTACACAGCTGTAGGTAGACGAAGTAAGCTGCAGACAGGTCCCCAACAGCATCGCCGCAGCGCCGCCGTCGACAGGTGAGGTGCGTGCGTGCGCTCGGCCGACCGCGCTCTGCGACGAAGAGGAATAATAGGCCCGCAAAGTTCCGCCAAGGAAGTCGCGGCACGAAGGAGAAGAAGAATTGCGACAAAAGAAAGCCCGCCAGGGGAGAAGGCGACGGTGTTTCTCTCTGGTTGCTTCTCAAGGCGGGCGGGATACGGACAAAGTGTTCTGTAAGACGTATCTCCTGGCGAGAGAGTTGTGGAGGAGCTCCTAATTGGTCAGTTCCCCTTCCCACCCTCCCAACTAGTCTCTTTCCAAACTCCTTGCCATGGTCTCTCTCCTGCTCACCGGCCACCAGCCGGCAGAAAAGGAAGGAAGTCCTTTTCCCATCTACACCATCACCGGCGTTTTACCCATTCCGTCTCCACTCCACCAAATTGTAAGAAATGGTTTACGGCTTAGAAACTCAGCCACTGTAAAGCTCTAGATAATGTTTCTTTTTTTTCTCCGCTCCTTGGAAGATCGAGTCTGAGATATCATCTGCGAAGTTTGCTAAATGTCAGCAGCAAGTTTCGGTACGTTTCAGACGATTATAAATAATCACAAGACGATCGTACTGGAAGAGGCATTTATACCGCTCTGCCCAGAACAGCGTTTTCTGCGTATGTTGACGCAATTATGGGATTTGTTGTACAGTCGCTATGATTGACATCGTAGGTAATTAATGGGTTTTACCGGATTCTAGTTTAAAAACCATGAATGTATTTGTTATGTCCGGAAGGGAAATAACTTGTGTTTGCATGCTCACAAACGTTGCTTAGTTGCTAATAAACTCAGCAAAAATTGATACAGTTTTATAGTACGCTTGACTTTATACGCAGTTTAATTTCGTTGAAGGTCTAAGAATCAATTAAATACGCTTACGGTGTCCTGTGAAGCTTAAACACTATTATAATGCAACGGTAAACAAGGACGTTTCGCTGGTTGGAACGCACTCAGCAAACTTGTGTTCATACCAATATTTAATGAAAATTTATCCTGTCATGTGGCGACGGTAAAATTACTTCTTTTGTTTATAGAAAACTGTGTAATCGCGTGCATAATATAATGTTTATTTTAAAATAATTGGTTTCGCAGTAGCATCAAAAATAAGTTTGCTATTACCACAGAACATTTTGTAGAGTCTATTTAACCTTATGTATGGAACTGACATTTTTGCAGTGCAACGGTAATGCTGTTATGCTAGTTCATATAACTGAACAAGAAACAATTCTTTATTATTTTGTATAACGTATATTATGTCGAAATAAGGTGTGTTCTTTTAATTTACGTGCACCCATTTTTTTTTAGCAAAATCTTACAATTACTTTTGGTCCTGTCATAAGGGAAAATGTAAACCAATTTCTCGTGGTTGGCCTCCTTGATGAAAAAGTCAATTAATTATAGGTCGAAATACGTTAGTAACCAACAAAAGAAAAAAAATGTAAGTCATCATACACGTTTTCTTTTATAATATTACGGTCTATTTTCGTTCACTGGTCACCACTGACCTTAACAGTGAGATAAACATAATCACTTTCCTTAATTTTTACAACATGGTGATATTTTATTCAAGCAGATTTATTCTAGCGAAGTAATACAAATAATACTGTATGCCTACTCTGCCCAAAGTGTTACAAAATGCTTGCCCAAAATCTAAATTCCATCATTCAAGTAATAGGTCACAACTCAACGCCATGAATTATCAATTCCCATAGATATAGCCTGTTCACGGTAAAGTGAGCGCTTTTGAAGCCCCAGTTAGTTTTTTCTTTCAGCCATATTTTATTCTCTAACCACCTTTTTAAATAAAAATTGTCATGTAAGTAATAAACACAGTGTGTATATTCTACCGCAATTGTAAGTTAACATCCAAGGCTAAAATAAAATATATTTATTGACTATTATTCCAAATGAGAGGACTTTTAAAAGTGCTCACTTTACCGTAGTCTATAATTCTCTTTTAATACGTAGTTAATGTCCACCAGGCTCTTTTTTTTTAATGCGTTTTTCAAAACGTAGTAGCCTATGTCTGCAAAAATAATTTTGAATTAATTTCTTTCAAATCATATTTTTCCCGAAAAAAAAAAAGCTATATGATGAAGTATGTATCGTCGTCAGTACCTTTCCGACGAAAGGTTCTGCACAGCTGAGAACAACGCAAACTGCAGTTTGTAAGGACACCCCATTTCCTTCTTCCTGTTCAGCTGTGCTATCGCTCTCTACTCCCCNGCCTCAACGCTGCCGGCGACTGACGCGCTCGCGTCTGCTGGTGGCGTCCTCGCGAAACTGCCGCGCCATCCCCCGCCGACAGCTCACGCAGCACATGGATGATGCTCGCTATCGTGAATCGACGAGTGCCTCGTTGCTATAGTCTGTTCGCGGTTTCTTCACGCTTTTTTTAAAATCAAACTTTTGAAAAATCACCCCACGTATGACGTGCTTCGTTTTTTCGAAAGTGAGGCATGCATCACAAATGTTTTATACTGCTTTTAATATAAAATAGCATAAAAGTTCCTTATTTTGCTAAAATATAACTTTTATTTATATATTATCTATAAATTATAATATTCCATTTATAATTAGAATGGATAAAAGCAGGGAGAAAATAGGTATGTTGGTAATGCCTAGTAAAATACAGTTCTCATACAAAATATTATTACGCTGGGTGCGCACGAATATAGCGCGTTGTCCCTTTGATGTCATTTTCCAGGCTCGGTTAAGCTTTGTTTGCACAATGCGGAGGAATATCCTGGAAGTAAAGTTTTTAGCAGGGCTTCAGAAAAGTTGAAAGTAAACGTGAATGGACTAAAATGCGCATGCGTTTGTGGGTGGCCATAATAACTGCTCATGCGCGTTTTCACCCAGCAGTTTTCACCATAGTTTACTTCAACGTAACCGTAGAGGGAATATGGCGAGAGAGTGCGTGCGAGCTGCGCAGTACCTTCTCTCCGTGTTCCACCAGTGGACTACGTTTCTACGAACGGCACTATCAGAAGCCACGTTGAAAGTATTTTATGTTAAAACACTGTTTACGTAGGGANCGTTGAAAGTATTTTATGTTAAAACACTGTTTACGTAGGGAAGTGCTTTGTGATGCACTTACTCTAACATAGTTTCAATGCAAAAGGGTTTTTCTGTTGAAAATTCAAATGTAAGAAACACGTTCACCAACGTCGACCCAATAGGCGAGTCGGTGTTGGAGACATGCGGAGAAGACGATAATCGGTCTACCTCATCTGCAGTTTATGGACGTAACGGGATCTCCTCAAGTAACATAAGATAATGAACGAGTGGAGAGATTTGGGCGGTTCTTATCATCGAGGTCTTGAGAGCCGACGAGGGTGAAGTGAGGTGAGTTTGGAGCAGCGCCGGAATGCGAGGGTGGGGGAAACGGGAGAGTCCCGAGAAAACCCGCCGATCAGCGGCATCGTCCGGCACGATTCCCACATGCGAAAATCCGGNGGGAAACGGGAGAGTCCCGAGAAAACCCGCCGATCAGCGGCATCGTCCGGCACGATTCCCACATGCGAAAATCCGGGAATCGAACCCGGTTTGCCCAGATGGGAGGCGAGTGGTCTTAATCGCTACACCGCCACGTCCCCCATAAGATAGTTAATGGCGAATGCGTATTTTATACTTTAAACTAAAAGAAAATAACCAAAACTAACCTTTAATNCCCCATAAGATAGTTAATGGCGAATGCGTATTTTATACTTTAAACTAAAAGAAAATAACCAAAACTAACCTTTAATACTTGTTGAATTAGTGTTTTTTTGCAGTTTACAATACTCTAGGATAGTTTGTGGTTACGTGTGTGGAATTAACGTTGCAGTGGTACATGTATAAACTAGGAAACAACCAGGTACAGTTCAGAGTGAACCCAGGTGCATCTTGCAACCACTGACTTTACGATCTATCCGGACAGGAAAGGAAGGAAAGTAAATTGAAGTTCTGGCTTTTCATAATGAGTTACAGCCTTAAAAAAAGTAACATTTTTTTGGTATACAACAATTGAAAATTAATTTCACNTGGCTTTTCATAATGAGTTACAGCCTTAAAAAAAGTAACATTTTTTTGGTATACAACAATTGAAAATTAATTTCACCTCAATATATTGTACGGGAACTAAAATAAATATATAACTTACAACATTTCTTTGATGAAATTTATAACAAAATAAGTTAATTTTATATGCTCGTATTTTTTTTTTAACGTCAAATCTTAAACGGTGTCATTTCTGTAGTTCATTTGTGTATAAAGAAACCAGGGAAATCAGTTCTAAAATGACGCTTACCTTTAACATATTAAACTATTCATGTGTCAAATACAACTACTAATTNCCAGGGAAATCAGTTCTAAAATGACGCTTACCTTTAACATATTAAACTATTCATGTGTCAAATACAACTACTAATTGCCAAAAAAAATTCACTTAAATTTTATTTATTGATTTTGTTTTTCTATTTGTGAAATGGCTACACATACACACAGTTGCACCTATACGTACATTCCTGTTTANTTTATTGATTTTGTTTTTCTATTTGTGAAATGGCTACACATACACACAGTTGCACCTATACGTACATTCCTGTTTAAAAAAAAAAAGCAGTGGGCTCTATTTGTAGTCCTTAGTACATTATCATTAAGATGTAGTGACTGATGAAGTCTGAACTCTGGAGGGTAAGGGGACTGCTTAGGTGACTTCCATATGTTGAAACCGCAAACAATTTTTGTTCTCTCTTAAAAAATACTGGTAGGTTAAGAAACATTGCTAGTTTTCACGTTTTTTTTTTTCAATTAATAATTTACATTTTACAAAAGAAAATAACGACTGAATAAAACCTGTGAAAATTTTTATCTTGACCGCATTTACTGAGAAAGACGCGTTGAATAATTATTTTTTTAAAAATTGAAACGTGTATCTTTAAAGCTGGCGTAATTACTGCACTGAGAAGGAATTTCTTTAACATTGATCTTCCATTTAAACTCCGTGCCTGCAGGTTTAGTCAGCGCTCGCAACTGCATCGTCAAAATTGATCAGTAATTAGAGAAACAATTCTGCTCAGTATGAATTACAGTCGTAAANTTTTTTTCAATTAATAATTTACATTTTACAAAAGAAAATAACGACTGAATAAAACCTGTGAAAATTTTTATCTTGGCCGCATTTACTGAGAAAGACGCGTTGAATAATAATTATTTTTTAAATTGAAACGTGTATCTTTAAAGCTGGCGTAATTACTGCACTGAGAAAGAATTTCTTTAACATTGATCTTCCATTTAAACTCCGTGTCTGCAGGTTTAGTCTGCGCTCGCAACTGCATCGTCAAAATTGATCAGTAATTAGAGAAACAATTCTGCTCAGTATGAATTACAGTCGTAAATCTGCGAAAAAATTTTAGCTACCAGTTTTGCAAGTTGTTTTAAATTATGTAATCCACTGTGGGTGGTTAACGGTGGCATTGAATAATTTATACTCTACGGGCAAACCAAGCGGAAATCCAAACTGCCGTAACATTGGCAGTATTTGTTTTCGAGATAAAAAGCCATGCGCTGTACAGAGAGTTACGTTCGGTATAAATACGGAGAGCAGTTCAGCGTTTCGTTGTACCGAGCAAGGTTTTCGATTATCGAGTTAATCATTTCCGTGAAAATCCCCGTCTAGTGTTACTGGCAGCGAATGAGGTGTTGCGGTGTAAATAATGCCTGTATTTGTACAAGAAATTCTTCGGTAACTGGTCACCAATGATATTTTTGTAAGATTAAAAAATAATGCAGACCAAATTTCTCAAAATCTTAGCGGGAAACGTGTGATTGAGTTCTAACTAGCAAGTGATGTAGACTTCGAGTTTATTATACATATGGAGATACGTAGACAGTTATGTATCTTTTCTAAAATAATTTTTTTGTAAATATACACTTTATATATATATGAGTTACAACAAAATTTCTGGCAATTAGTTTCCAAAGAATTGTTTGTAACAAGTATAGAAATTTTTATTACTGTGTGTATGCGCTTTGTTCACTTTCGCAGCTCACGTTTGTAACTCACAAGGGCGAAGGCGAAAAATGTTACGGTTTTCTCTGAAACCGCGAACACGGGAGTTCAGCTGCCGAAGCCGCGAGCCGTATAAAATTTCCGCCTTGCCGACCATAAATGGAGCATAACTTTCCTCCAGGTCGAGCAGTCACGAAACGACTTAACGCTTATTGCAGCACTTCGTCTGTCGTAAAGGAAAGAATAAGGCCATTGAAACGCTGGTATTATTGCAGTTCCGTATCTTAGCCGAGCAATAAAATGAACCAAAAATCTTTGCAGAATATGTCATGCGATATTATATCACGCGACAGAACACTGAGTGTTGCCTCAACCTTTGCATATCGGGAAAATAAATTTTCCTTCAAAGGTTGCTAAGAATATCTTAAGCCTCGGGCTTCGCCCCTTTTGCATGAATTTTTCGTTTTCGCGTCGTGATTTCGGATTCATAGTAATTACTGACAATGCACTATTATAGAAAATTTACATTTTTCTGAGTTGTTTAATATTTTTGTGCGTATTTTTAATTGTGTGTTATCAGCTTGCTGTAAAAAGCCAGGGACTTATTAATAAAACATAAATATGTTCTCGACTTTTTACAACAAGCAGGCAACACACAATTAAAATTACGCACAAAAATATTCAACAACTCATAAAACGTAAATTTTCTGTAATCGTACATTGCTGGTAATTACTATAAATCCGNCGCACAAAAATATTCAACAACTCATAAAACGTAAATTTTCTGTAATCGTACATTGCTGGTAATTACTATAAATCCGAAGAATTTTTGCAAAAGGGGTGAAACCGAGCTTTTGTATTTATATGCAAACATTAAAAATAATTTAATAAAATTACATTTGTGATTTAGGCTCTTAATCGTATATGGTAAATTATACTGTTAATAGATGTAACTTTGGACGCATTGCAATCATTCTTTACATAGTCTAATAAGGGATTACAATCATGTATGCGAACTACTATACTATTTAAATACTTCGGAATAAGACTAGACTTCGCAGTCTTTTTACATAAGCTGACGGCTATCATTATATTGGCTGCCACCTTCGTTTAATGTATTCTGTTTGATTCGGCCACATGGGTACTCTATGACAACGAACGTATTTAATGATAATGATGGCACTCTACTTATAATAATAAAGGGGTTGTGAGGCGAGACTGCAATTGGTCCGTCGTCCTTGAAAGCTTGACACGCAAGGTACACCGAGTCTAAGATAATGTGATTACAGAATGCAGTACTTTGAAAGAAAAAAAAACTCACCAACCAACAGCAACGTCCACCACATTTCTCACTAGCGAAAAATCGAAGTGTGATTCTTAATCGCTTTGGTGGGAAAACCAGCGCGACAGCCCCGCAAACACTACGGCCCCTCTAGCTCACTTATATGTTAACAGTGTTCCAGAATTCTCAGTATTGTTACGTGCGGCTGCTTCGCCTTCGTGATCTTCCCCTCCCCCTCGAGTGTGCCTAGCGTAGACCTCAGGATATCACCTGTGCCCGGGGGAGGGGAGGCGTAACCACCACACGGACCGCGATAAAGCTAACATGACTGACGTCACTCCCGTAAATGGAAAAATCCATTATTCGGGAGCCAATGCGCGGATTATCTGGTCATCACCTACCTCCCTTTGNTCACTCCCGTAAATGGAAAAATCCATTATTCGGGAGCCAATGCGCGGATTATCTGGTCATCACCTACCTCCCTTTGGTGGGACTCGAGGTATGAAGAACCTTCTGGGCCAGGTTATCTCAGCTGTATAAGCAGCGGCGTGCCTCTGTGCCGGCAGTATCGAATGGTCGAATGATTGTGTGTTATTTGAAGATCTCCGAGAACTCCTGAAAAGGAGACTCTCTCTTCTCGGTTACGACTTTGGCCTGGCGGCTTCAAAGGCTGCCGACAGCAGCGCGAGAGCATCGCTGTCGGAATTCGCCAGCAGAGTTATGCGCAGGCTTAATGCGAGAAACCGTGTTCCAGCCGAGCGGTTGCCCAATGTCCCCTTGCAAGCTGCTTAAGCAGCTCGGGGATGGGCTGTGCAGACCGGCCACTGGCCGGTTCTATGAGTCTAAACTCTTGCTGGGGTAAAATATCTACACCCTTGCTGGGGTAAATACCGATTGTAACTAACCCGAATTTGACTTTCTGAGTTTTGATTTACGGTGGATGAACGCACGAAATCATGGACTACTAAGCGGTCTCTTGTGAGTAAGTCATTCGACACCTCAGGATGAAAGCGCCCGAGGGTAAACCCTGTAAGCTGCCACTTAGGAGTAATCCTAGGGAGACAGCCGGGTTATGTGTGTGGCCACGCAAGTGAGCACTCACATGTAGCTCCTAGGCTCTGTTCGGCGAATCACTTGAGACCGACGGGGCATGGTAACAAATGAGACTGATTCCATTGTAAAGTCAACAGTCTTGCATGATAGGTACAAGGCGTTCAGACCTATGAAGCTTGACTGTTGGGCAGTCAAGTGGAGGGGCATGTTTTCCTAGAGGACTCAAAGGTAGTAATACCGGACTGTCCATAAGAAATTAGGCTCTGAAAGTTGTCTCCTGTGATACCTTGGTGGATATGGTACAGACGGGGAGGAGGTGCGGAGAGCCGGACATGTTCCGGAAAACATGTCGTTAGAATCGAATGTGTGTGGTAATCGAAACAACGGGCGACGGCGCAGTGACCAACGAGTGCTGTGTGCGTCCAATCAGGAGAGCAGGGATTGAGACTGACCGGCTGGACTCTTAAGAAAGCGTGACTCGAAGCGTGAGTGGCAGACATTTGGAATTATGTTTATGTATGTCAGTAGACATTTTGATCGTGTACGTGTAGCTAAGAAGTGAATATTAGGCGTCTGTAGTTAGTATAAGGACTTGAAATATGAGTAAATATAGCTCTTATTGATAGTAATAAGTGCAAATAGTTGGGATAGGCGTNAGACATTTGGAATTATGTTTATGTATGTCAGTAGACATTTTGATCGTGTACGTGTAGCTAAGAAGTGAATATTAGGCGTCTGTAGTTAGTATAAGGACTTGAAATATGCGTAAATATAGCTCTTATTGATAGTAATAAGTGCAAATAGTTGGGATAGGCGTTTTTTTTATCAAATCCTCCACCTTCCACGAACTTGTATACGCCCTAGGCAATTTGTTACAGTATGCTTGAGATTAAGGGTGGTTAAGCCACTCCACAGAAAACCGCTCGTAACTGTGATGACCGGCGCGTTGTGTAACTAGAGCACGAGATGGTGAGGGCCCTTAACGAGGGTCTCGTCCGGTGGGCAGTCGAACCGCTGTAGAGAGGGCGGAGTGGTGTAAATGGCGAGGGTGAACGAGCGGTCGGGAGCTGTAAAAACCCCGGGCCGTAAACGGGCAGGCCGACCTATGAATGTTTGAACGGGGCGAGGACTTCCACCCTCCTTACAGCACGTGGCCCTTTTCCTACCCTCGTCGTCTCCGCAACACGTTGTCGCCGGCGCGGGGTCACAGGTCAAGCACGCTCCGGGGACTGTTCTCAGCCGCGCCGTGTGTTGACGTTAGAGAAGCCGGTGGTTGGGGAAAGGAAATTTTCGCGTTACCTCAGTGAGTGAAGGGATTTGGGTGGCTGTTATCGAGGTCTTCAGAGCAGAAAAGGTCGAAGCGAGGTGAGTATGGAGCACCTCCGGAATGAAATTGCGGGGGAAACGGGAGATCCCCGAGGAAACCCGCCGATAAGCAGCATCGTCCGGCACGATTCCCACATCCGAAACTCCGGGAGCAACCCCGCCTTGTTGTTGATGAAATAGCTGAAATTCTGATACCAAGACTGTAATGTAAAGCTTTATAATTATTTCTCTCTTTCGTGTGCGAGCATGGAACATGAACCCTAAATAAATGGGGACTAGGGTTTCCTGTGATGCACTGCGTCGTACTGTACTATGAGAAGAAGGTGTTGTTCTAGTACGTCTGTGCTTAATGCTATCAAACTTTAGGAGTTGAGCGATTTTAAGTGTGGCAGTTGGATTATCTTCAACCAGGTGCTTGTTAATGCATGGGCAATGAAGTAGCATATTTATCAGCGCAAGTAATAATGGTGGAACACTGTCTTGTTGACATGTACAGAAAAACCCAGTAAAATGTTTTTAGTCTTCAAACCTTACATGTCTGACAATTTCTCCAGCATGTGCAAGTTTAACTGCATCATTATCACTATCAAATTCCCAAGCTTTCATAAGAGAAGACCCTACATCTTCATTGAACGATAGTATTATGACTCTTCCTTTGGTATACGCCCTCNCCAAGCTTTCATAAGAGAAGACCCTACATCTTCATTGAACGATAGTATTATGACTCTTCCTTTGGTATACGCCCTCATGTAAGGGAAATAAGCCAGAACTCGTTATTTCAGTCGTGTTGTGTGAACTCTGCCATCAATTTGGACCACAAGCTTAATGGTTCTGTTTGAGTACAGGTCAGCAAGATCAGAAGGCTTGAATACAGGATATGTCTCATCATACTCACGTACTTCCTCAATGTGGATAACTAGTTCAGNGCAAGATCAGAAGGCTTGAATACAGGATATGTCTCATCATACTCACGTACTTCCTCAATGTGGATAACTAGTTCAACTAAGACATAAGTATGCAAAGATTTCTCATGGTGGTTTGGTTTGGATTTACCTCTCTTAGGCTGTCTTGCTTTGTTNCTAAGACATAAGTATGCAAAGATTTCTCATGGTGGTTTGGTTTGGATTTACCTCTCTAAGGCTGTCTTGCTTTGTTGTACAACTGTACCAAACAACCAATGTGGTATTTAGACTCAAGTGTCACCATGTCTCCTGTGCTTAGTCTACCCAAAAGGTCATCATCTTCAAAAAGTCCTGCACAAGTTCTAACACGAGCATCTAGTTCAAATGTAGAAGCATCATGAATACCTTCGCGGCCAGCTACCTTATTCCAGAAGAAGCGTGTTGCCTCTTCGGTGGTCGCTGGTGATGCATACCGGACACGTTTCGTTTGCAGGAGGTGCATCCGTCTTCTGGCAAAGTTCATCTTTCTTAGCCCTGTTTAACATTGTGTTGTTATATTTCAATTTGCATGACTGATGATATAGTGCATTATGACCTATCATTGCAGCCTGAATGCCAGAACCTTGATCAATCCGTTTCAGTGAGTGTTCTTGGTAACAGATCGAGTTCAGCAAATTCAGTCAAGTTTTTTGCCAAGTTACTATATCCACTTCCCAAATCTTGTATCTTGAATTGTGTAGGACAATTAAGATGTTAATGTTTTTTGTCCTCTCGGCAAATGACACAGTGTCCAGTTGATTTCAACTTCATGTCGTAGCGTTGATGCTATTTATTCATCGTCTAACATAAAAAAAAGAAGAAGAAATAATTAAAACAAGAAATAAGAAACACGGAGAAATGTGTGTATTAAATATTATCACTTTCTGCCAATTCCTATTAAAAATCCTTATAATATCCAAACCGAAATAAAATATAATTATATGCTTCGATTATGGCTTTTCAAAAACCGATACCTAGCAAGATAAAATAAAATAATATTAATGTGTAATTGACTGAGAATAATTAAAGAACTCATATTTTTCAAATTTATTTGCATATTAAATCATTTAAAAGACTTAATTTACACATCATACAAATCACCCTCATATCATAAGGGCATGGGTGAGTTTTATTTTTCACATACCTTAATAGATTGCAACGTTACGCATTAAGAAAGAAAGATTAAAACATTAGAACTCACCAAAAACTGTACATTTCTCNCTTAATAGATTGCAACGTTACGCATTAAGAAAGAAAGATTAAAACATTAGAACTCACCAAAAACTGTACATTTCTCTAATACTACATTTCCTTCCCCAGCCATATTCTAAAATGGCTGCCATTGCCTTCAGAAGCTAGATCACATGTGCTCCAATATCTATATCTTTCAACAATATGTACCAAATTTCATGGCTTTATCACAAAGTGCACAATAGTTTTGCTTGTCCGCCCCTGATATGTCTGAAATGTGGTTATTTTACTAACTACGCGTTGCCAGTGTAGCCCTTATCATTCCCGCGCTTCTAGGAGACAAAGCGGAGAACAACTCCAATCACGCGGGCCCCTTGATATGTATGTAACAGGCGAATAAAAAAGAATCAATAACTACGTTTTTGTAACTTCGTTTAGTGAGACTGCCTTTCAATGGTGAAACAGGCAGCAGTATACCGCCTAAAAAAATTATCAAGCAGTAGCGACCTAAAAATACGAGGCCTATAACACCGAAAATTAATTATAGCACGCAATATTTCTTGAAACTANGACTGATGATATAGTGCATTATGACCTATCATTGCAGCCTGAATGCCAGAACCTTGATCAATCCGTTTCAGTGAGTGTTCTTGGTAACAGATCGAGTTCAGCAAATTCAGTCAAGTTTTTTGCCAAGTTACTATATCCACTTCCCAAATCTTGTATCTTGAATTGTGTAGGACAATTAAGATGTTAATGTTTTTTGTCCTCTCGGCAAATGACACAGTGTCCAGTTGATTTCAACTTCATGTCGTAGCGTTGATGCTATTTATTCATCGTCTAACATAAAAAAAAGAAGAAGAAATAATTAAAACAAGAAATAAGAAACACGGAGAAATGTGTGTATTAAATATTATCACTTTCTGCCAATTCCTATTAAAAATCCTTATAATATCCAAACCGAAATAAAATATAATTATATGCTTCGATTATGGCTTTTCAAAAACCGATACCTAGCAAGATAAAATAAAATAATATTAATGTGTAATTGACTGAGAATAATTAAAGAACTCATATTTTTCAAATTTATTTGCATATTAAATCATTTAAAAGACTTAATTTACACATCATACAAATCACCCTCATATCATAAGGGCATGGGTGAGTTTTATTTTTCACATACCTTAATAGATTGCAACGTTACGCATTAAGAAAGAAAGATTAAAACATTAGAACTCACCAAAAACTGTACATTTCTCAAATACTACATTTCGTTCCCCAGCCATATTCTAAAATGGCTGCCATTACCTTCAGAAGCTAGATCACATGTGCTTCAATATCTATATCTTTCAACAATATGTACCAAATTTCATGGCTTAATCACAAAGTGCACAATAGTTTTGCTTGTCCGCCCCACTATACAGACTTTACACCAATAAAATGATTGATGCGCATGCCAGTGTAGCCCTTATCATTCCCGCGCTTCTAGGGGAGAAAGCGGAGAACAACTCCAATCACGCGGGCCCCTTGATATGTATGTAACAGGTGAATAAAAAAGAATCAATAACTACGTTTTTGCAACTTCGTTTTGTGAGACTGCCTTTCAATGGTGAAACAGGCAGCAGTATACCGCCTAAAAAAATTAGCAAGCAGTAGCGACCTAAAAATACGAGGCCTATAACACCGAAAATTAATTATAGCACGCAATATTTCTTGAAACTACTGTTGCATCACGTCTTTACCACGGAAATACTCGGGAAAGCTGCGTCCGCGGCATCGCCAGCAGAAAACCACCGGAACCATAAAACACTGGGAGTCCGTCTCTTCTTCATTCGAACACGTGGGCCGTTAAAAACAGGGAGACGGGACCGTAAAATTTGCCGAGCTCTAAGACGGTACCCCCCTTTTTTTTTTTATCGCACCGCAGTCTCGTACAAGGTCCCGGGGTCCCAAGGCAGCACTCTAGCGCGATCGCTTCAAGACGCCGCTGGCCAACCTGAGCGTCTGGTTTGTATCGCTCGGCAAACCGCGGCTGCCCTGGGAGAGGGGATGATAGCGTTGTAGGGTAGGAGGGGGGTAGGTTGAAAGTTGTTCATGGGTGCTGCTTATGCAATGTTTCATTATTATTTTTTTCCTCAATCCCTCCTGCTCGGTTCTTCTGAAAACACCACGCACGCCGTTGGGTTTATTTTGATATCAGGGTTGGGAGGTTCCGAGGGGGAAAACACTGGAAGACTGGTGGGACCTGGAGAAGGGAGGAGGGATGCCACAGCGTGGATGTATCCACAGTGTTCGGGTGTAAACACGTCGCGACGCGCGTCCCGTACACTGACGCTTCCCGTAAATATTTGTCCTTCTCGACCGAGCAGAGAGAGTTCATAACCAGACAGACACGCGTGGCGAACTGGCCTTCCATCTACCCCCACATTCGCTCTCCCCCCACTACCCCCTCCATCGCGCGAGAGCAGACGTCTTTTTCGCTGGAACCCGCTGTAGGGTTGCGAACTTTTCAAAAACAAAGTCCCTAAATCGACGTATGAAAATCACCAGGATACCATCGCCCTTACCTTACCTTCTCTGTCCTCCATCGTGCGAGAGCAGACGTCTGTTTTACGAGCACTCGGCAGAGTTGCCAACTTTTTAAAGAGAAAGTCTTTAAACCGACATACAAAAATCGCCAGAAAAACACAAGATGTAAGCATATTTCAAATTAAATTTTGTAAAAATATAGATTAATAAAATATTTGTTTACACATGTTAGGATCTTCTTATTTATTATTACTCGTTACAGTTGCTTACCGCCGATTTGGGGAGGGGGGGGGGGTATTAAGGGGGCTTGAGCTCCCTCCTTTGGGCTTTATTTTACACTGGATTAAATAAGTTTATTCTTGAAATGAAGTACATTGCTAATAGGTAGAGACCTGAAGAATTCGCGGATTCATTTTAGGACAAGCTAGAATTAAAAACATATGCGTTTAAATCACTTAATCCATTGTCCCACGCCGTATTTGACACTTCCTGGAGAATGCTGGGGTCCAATTGTCACCTTCTGCTTTGACAGCAAGCAACCAATGTGCAGTTGATATCGGCATATTTGTACGTAAGACTGTAGAGTCTAGCATGCAGGTCATTGAACTCGCGATTTTTTCCGGTCTCTACTAATAGGGCAGTATTAATACGTACACCCAGTGTAGCAACAGGAAAGATTATGTAGTTTCAGACAGCCTGTCCACTAACTTCCGACACTTTTATAACTTACGTTACAATATTCCTAGAGCTTAATTGATACTGGTAGGCATGTGGTTAGAATAATGCGCAGTGCCTCACCCCTCAGTGTAGCCCTTTCCGTAATGTGTCTTTGGATCATCGACCGCTTACCGCCATAATTATACATAGCAATGTAAGAAGTTGAAACAATTTAACTATAAATCAAGAGAAGAAATTCCGATCTGAAATAGTTTAATAACGTATTCGCTAGGCATATGTACAAACTCATANATGTAAGAAGTTGAAACAATTTAACTATAAATCAAGAGAAGAAATTCCGATCTGAAATAGTTTAATAACGTATTCGTACTCACANTAGGCATATGTACAAACTCATAGTACTGTCAATGGATACTTCATGTACTTTTCTACTGTAGATGTTCCCCAACTGCCGCTTATGGGGTAGCCAAATCTTATCGTTATTTCCGCAGGACACAGCCAACACACGACTACCAATAACAATATAATCACATGCCATAACAATGTCATGTTTCAAGATATTCCTATGCTCTCTCCGGGTGTACATGATATATTCTGGGGAAATGGAACAATATGAAGTTGCAAAAGTGCGATAATCTGGCAATGGAAAATAATTCTTCAGGCTTTCTTCCAAATCGCCAGAGCGCTGCCAGATTTTTACGGACATCGCTAACTTTTCGACTTGTCACACATGTGAAGTTTGTCCACCAAGATCATGTTCTGAAATCACCATATCTGGTGGAAAATTTACTAAGTTGGCAACTGTGGGTCCCGGCGCTCGCTCGGGTCGGGAAACTGAGCCGCCGCAAACAAACGCCGGCGCTCTCCAAACACACGTGATTGCCGCGTATCCTGGGATGCGGGCGCGCGTCGGCGGGAACGTACGGGGAATAAGGGTGGAAATAGTGTGCCAGCTGCAGAGTATGCGGCACATACATTAATCCTTAAAGGCTCATTCTGGTTTGGTATAGTGAAATTCAAATGAGAAAATAAACGCGTCGGGAAATTCAGGAGAGTCCATTGCCGCTGCACAAATGGGTGGGGTTGTTCAGTACAATAGTGACAGCGGCCGAGAGCGGTTGGGTGAGAGCGCGTGCATAGTGCCTGCTGAAAAAACTTAAATCGTGCAGCGCGGTAGTAGAGAGCGATGTTATCAGTTTGATCTGTATAGCGCCAGCAGTGTCACGTGATTTCCCTTCCTCCAGTGACAGGCGCTCGGCAGAACCTCCCCTACACTACCTCCCCTAAGTTCCCTCCCTTAAAGCTACGCCTAGTATATTTTCTCATTTGAATTTTGTGACGCAAAAACGGATGGATATTTTGCAGTGGTGTCTGCNAAAGCTACGCCTAGTATATTTTCTCATTTGAATTTTGTGACGCAAAAACGGATGGATATTTTGCAGTGGTGTCTGCACACAAAATGCATTTATGGGGAATGGTGTACGAAAGCCGTAAACTAATATTTTTTACGAATGGTTTTTCAGAGAATTTCTTGAAATTTTCAGCACGACGAGATAAAATAATAATTTTAAACACGTTCTTACATTTTTAGATATTCACTGTCTTTATTATCCTTGGAGCACTGATGCAAGATAATATAAATAATATTTTTTTGTCTCGGTGGTTACACATTGGCAGTTCCACTGAGAGTGTAAGCTGCACGTGTGTATGATGTGTAAATATGCATTATCATTCATAAGTATGCATCGAAATTTTCAACATTTACGAAATAATCCGATAGAAACAAAGTCACTCACACGGCTTATACCTTACATCATCTGGAGCAAAATATATCATATGAAGGTGGGTCCTATTCCCAATATTTGCAGAGTAATTCGAAACAGTTCAAGAATTACCAATAAAATAATAACCCTTACAGAAGTATATACAGTGATGTATTATCAGACCGTATAGTTTACAGTTGAGCATCACAGTTGCTTCTAAAAAGCTTACAAAAGATGTTCCAGAATGTTTCCGTCTACTTCCAGACACTTGACCGCGCGCGTATGAACCGCACGTGTTGCACTACGTAGCTGCTCACGGCTGTCTTTTGTTTCTGTAGCGGCGTGCATGATAAAGTAGTTCCTCACGTGTTTGTGCAGTACTTTGGTAAACAATATCCTTCATCCATCCCCATACGCAANAAAGCTACGCCTAGTATATTTTCTCATTTGAATTTTGTGACGCAAAAACGGATGGATATTTTGCAGTGGTGTCTGAACGCAAAATGCATTTAAGGGGAATGGTGTACAAAAGCCGTAAACTAATATTTTTACAAATGGTTTTTCAGAGAATTTTTTGAAATTTTCAGCACGACGAGACAAAATAATAATTTTAAACACGTTCTTACATTGATAGTTACTCACTGTCTTTATTATCCTTGGAGCACTGATGTAAGATAATAAATAACATTTTTGTCTCGGTGGTTACACATTGGCAGCGCCACTGAGGGTGTGAGCTGCATGTGTAAATGATGTGTAAATATGCATTATCATTCATACGTATGCATCGAAATTTTCAACATTTACGAAATAAGCCGATAGAAACAAAGCCACTCACACGGCTTATACCTTACATCATCTGGAGCAAAATATATCATATGAAGGTGGGTCCTATTCCCAATATTTACAGAGTAATTCGAAACAGTTCAAGAATTACCAATAAAATAATAACCCTTACAGAAGTATATACAGTGATGTATTATCAGACCGTATAGTTTACAGTTGAGCATCACAGTTGCTTCTAAAAAGCTTACAAAAGATGTTCAAACATGTTTCCGTCTACTTCCATACACTTGACCGCGCGCGTATGAACCGCACGTGTTGCACTACGTAGCTGCACACGGCTGTCTTTTGTTTCTGTAGCGGCATGCATGATAAAGTAGTTCCTCACGTGTTTGTGCAGTACTTTGGTAAACAATATCCTTCATCCATCCCCATACGCAATAATCTAGTGGTTATAGATCTGGCGATCGAGGGGGNATAATCTAGTGGTTATAGATCTGGCGATCGAGGGGGCCAGGGGTGAAAACCGCCTCGTCCTATCCATCCCTCAGGGAAATACACATTTAAGTGTTCAACCACAGCGCGGTGGAAGTGAGGAGGTGCACCATCATGCTGGAAGATCATACGACGTCTCACTGCTAACGGAATATCCTCAAGTAACAGCGGCAGTAGTACTTGCAACAATTGCAGACGCACCACACCAGTCAAGCGTCCCGGGAAAATGAATGGCCCAATCAGCTGATCGTGTAAGACACCACGACACACATTGATGCTGAAACTGGGTTGGCAGCTCCTTTCCACTGTAGCGTGGGTATGCTGATTGTCGAATTACTCTGTAAATATTTGTAATAGGATCCATATTTATATGATATATTTTGCTCTAAATGGTGTAAAGAATAAGCCCTGTGAGTGGTGGTAACTCCTCGTGAATCACTCTGTATAAATCTGCTGAACAACCACTGAATCATTAATTATTTTTCTTTCCCTTTTTAAACCAAGTACGAAATTTTTTGGGCGGAACAAAAATTCTGTGCTAGGAAGTAACGTTTAGTAACGGAATTGTTTCTGCCTAAGTTAATATGTATAGTAGTTACAGGTTCAAATTTCCGTTGACTTCTATCTAGCGCCCTTGGACCCTTTTAAAACGGAATGGCAATTCTTAACTGCGGTCTCTTGTATCTGAAATGAAACAGCGCTTCTTAGTATTTCTCAAAATTGCATTTATTTTCGAGATTCTCGGTGGAGAAGCATCCGAGAAGCAGTCTTGTTACTAGAAGTTAAATCTCCTGGGTCAAGAGTCGCTCAGTTGTAATAACTTGAAGAACTCAGTCGCGCGCACGTTGTAACGCGATGTAACTGTATAACTCATCTGAGCGCGAAGTAAATTGGATACACGCAGTCTGGAAACTGTGTATGTGGGGAAAGAGATGGATACGAAAATGGAAGACAGAGNCGAAGTAAATTGGATACACGCAGTCTGGAAACTGTGTATGTGGGGAAAGAGATGGATACGAAAATGGAAGACAGAGAGGCAGAGATGATCTTGCAGTTGAGAGACTTCACCAAAGTTTTATTAACATTTTTTTTTCTTCTCATATCTCCTTTGGTGTATCAATAAATTCGACACTTTCGCGGTCTTTCTGAAGCATACAAATGNTTTTTTTTCTTCTCATATCTCCTTTGGTGTATCAATAAATTCGACACTTTCGCGGTCTTTCTGAAGCATACAAATGTGAAACTTGCGATTAATTAAAATAATAATAATACCAGCTTCTGTTGACCGACATCCTTGTCTTTTACGATTCCAGCTTTAAATTGCAAAGTACCAAATCGACTGGTTGTAATAAATGTTAATTTTAAAAGGGGCAAATAACAACTCATATATTCGCAAAGTGACGTCTGCAGTTGTAGCACGTGGTAACCCGAATCAACTGGTAAGTCAAGGCAACAACAGAAAAGCCATGTTTTCAGAGATTTTACTATCTAACAATAGAAAGCCAACGTCACGAAATGTTGTTAAACAGGCAACTTCCGCAACATTTACAACAACANTTTACTATCTAACAATAGAAAGCCAACGTCACGAAATGTTGTTAAACAGGCAACTTCCGCAACATTTACAACAACATTTCTATTTTAAGGCAATTTGCTTATTTATTGCATACAAATTCTCCGCATGCAGTACAATACTTGCTCCCAAATATGTGTTTTATTGTTAGNAATTTGCTTATTTATTGCATACAAATTCTCCGCATGCAGTACAATACTTGCTCCCAAATATGTGTTTTATTGTTAGTGCTTTCGAAACGCCCGTTTTGTTTTGCCGTGCGGTTGAATGGGAGGCGACTGACGAGGTAAACTAAACTTACAACTTAAAACTAATCTCGCTGATTGTCTTGTATTCGTGTCCGGAACAACGCGATCCTGTTTTCAATAACGAATCTGGAAGGGCACTAAATATGTTAAATTCTTTTTGTTTGCTTTGGCAGAATTTTTGGGATTAATAATGTTTATAGAGAGCCGGAAATTTCGTGGATTCATTGGGTAAGAAGCAAGACTCCACATCCTTTGTGCACTTGAGCGTCAGTCAGCTGTTCATTGCCTGTTCCAGTTTAACCGCCGGCTAGGTAGCTCGGTGTTCGGTCCTTGTTCTCCTTGCAGGTTCGCTATTGCTCGAGAGTCGTCCGGGGCGCGTCTCGACAAACTGCCGTCCAACAGAAGCGAAACTCCGTGGCACACGCGCGTCAAGTTCAACTTGTCCTTGAATGAACTCACGAAATTTCCGTGCCTCTAATAATGTTTAATTACCTGGGAATCACCGAGCGAGGTAGCACAGCACTTAAACCTCCAGACTCTCATTCGGTAGTACGTGAGTTTGATTCCCGGTCCGGACATTGTTTACTGAAATCACTGGAGGCGGATGCTGGGTTGGTTCCTTACTGCAAGACCATGACCGCTTCCTTCCCCGTTCCAGCTTATCCGAGCCACTTGCTCCATCTGTAATGACCTGAACCACCATTTAAACAGTTTGTGCTGTGAAGGGACT